>OMNN01062570.1:0-29008 GCA_900302755.1 Chromis chromis | reverse complement strand
AAAAAAAAAAATATTAACAGTATATTGTGGCAATAAAAAAAAACAGGTTTAAAACAATATTTTGACATTTTTCATAAATAGTTTTACATAAAATTGTATTATGAATAATAGCACTTTTCTGTCATTCTAGCCTCATTATTTGTATTAAACCAGTATATGACCATCATTTCAGATTATTTGTTTTTACACATGCAAATATCCTTTTTTGTTGTTGTTGTTGTTGTTTTTGTCTCCTTAATGTTCAACTGAGTTCAACTGAATTACAATTCAGTCTGCAAATTTTGACAGATACAAAATCCTTAGAATAGTTAAAAAGGAAAAGAAAGTAATTTCAAAAGTGTATGCTTAGATTGCTTGTATGTTATTAAGAATAACATATGTTAACAATAACACACATGTGTTTTCCTTCCCAGTAACCCTTTAATGCTTACCTGACTGCAGACTTGTGGTCTGACTGGAGGTGACGTTACACTGCTGGTTGGAAGCTGTGACTGAGACAGAGAAGTTGTGTCCACACGTCAGCCCAGGGACACTGCATTGAGTAGTTTGTGACATGCACATTTCTGAGATGCCAGAGTCGGTCTGCAGGGTGGCTGTGTAGTAGTTGGACCCATTGCTGGGCTGCCAGGTTACCATGACGATGCTAGAGAGACAGTCCTGCATGGTCGAGACTCCCATGGGTGGACACGGCCCTGGAGAAAAGACACAAGTTAAGTTTAGAGCCCACTTGTACTGTTATATTTTAGTAATCTTTACTAATCATGTTTTAAGTGTACACACATGTCTGTACGAAGGCCGATGCACTGTAGTTTCCAGGACAGTGCTGGTTGTGAGGTGTGACTGTGAGGTTGTAGCTTTGTCCACAGGTAAGTTCAGAGAGGTGGGCTGTGGTGACATTAGTGCTGAAATGCACTGATTTGTCTCCTGCCTCTGCTGACACCATGTAAGTCTTTGTCCCATTGCTGGCGTCCCAGCTCAGAGAAACCTCTTCAGAATTACAGTTCACAGTGGTGGCCAAATTCTGGGGCACACAGGGATCTGGAACGAAACAAAGAGGTTGGAGAGGATGCAACAGAGGTCTTCAGCTATATATACTATACTTTTTTTAAATACTTTTTTGACAAAGATTTTATGCGTTTTTATTTGGAAACCCTTTTGATTTCATGGGTCTGTAGAGTTCTAATAGTTTGGAAGGTATATAGAAATTTAGGTTTAAATACAGTCTCTCTTTTTTTCCCTTCAACTGCTGCCATTTTGTCTAATTTTAAATAAGTCTACATCATGGACATTATTTAAAAATGACAGACCTATAAAATAAAACGTTCCCACACACTCTCCATCACGTACCCATGTGGATGACGGAGCTGTTGCTGGGCAGGCTGGTGCAGTTGTCGCCCTTCGCTCTCACCACAACAGTGTACTGGTCCCCACAGTGCAGGTCGCTCCAGGTGCAGGAGGTGCTGTTGGTGAGACACTGGTGGGGGTGGCCGTCGAGACCTGTTGCTACGGCAACGTACTCTGTAGCACCATCACTGGGCCCCCAGCTGACAGAGCCCACGTTAAACTCACACTCTATGTAGGTGGACACATCCCAGGGGATACAAGGGGCTGTGGAAAGGAGACACGAAAGCGCATTTAAAACACGAGGTCAAATGTAATGTGCCTGTGATGTAAAATACAAAGTCGTACTGGTTTTGAAGAAGGCCGGACTGCTGGGGAAGCTGTCACACTCGCTGCCCTGTCCTTGGACAGTGACATTATAGTGCTGTCCACACGGTAAAGTGGCTGACAGAAGGGTTTGGGTTGTGTTGTGGATCTCCACATATCCAAGGCTCCCTGTAGCTGTAATCAGGTAGTTCAGTACACCGTTTGTTTGGTTCCAGGAGATCTGGACCTCCTCACTCTGACAAAGCGCCTGAGCTGACACAATCACAGGCTGGCAAGGCTCTGAGAGGATCAGGAGAAAGAAAAGAAGAGAGAGAGAGACACCCATGAAGATGATGACCAGACAGGAAGAGGGCAAGAAGTGACCTGACTACTATTAGAGCCCACATGATTAGTAGACTGACACAACTAGTTTAATAATGAACTTATTGTTTAAGTTATAGTTCCAGTAAAGTTGATGCAATATAAGGATTTTCTGCTTATACAAAATAATATGTATGTATTTTTTTCTGACATGTTAAACACTCTCCACATTAAATAATAATGAAATAATATATTTTTTAATAATACTTTTTTTGTAACATCATAATTAAATAAAGATGCTCTTATCACTAAAATGTACTTTAAGTTTCAAAAGCAATAGCTTTCATTGTGCAAGATTTACCCTTTTGGAGCATTACATTATAAATTGTTATTTATCCTTATGATGATAAGCGCTATGCGATGACATGTTGTAAATATGCGCTATATACATAAAATTGAATTGAATTGAATTATTGTTTAAAGGTTCCAGCTTAAAGAATTGGCATTGCACTTAAATTTAATACTTTATATTTTTCAATTTAATCTACACTGCATTGGTTGCTCATTTGTTCTATATTTAAAATCACAATCTAGAAAAAAATCTCAATAGTTCCCTCTGAAATATAAGTTGGAATCACCTAGGCAAAATTTTAAAATGCACTTAAGTCTAGTACAATACTGGAACAAGTGAACTTAGTTACATTATATGGCTGAATATGATATGCAAATACTGTTTAGCTTCAGAAGTACCTGTTTGGATGAACACAGTGCTACTGGCTTGACTCCTGCAGCCTTGAATGTGAGCTGTGACAGTTAAATTATACGTCTCTCCACAGTCCAGACCAGGGAACTGACAGGTAGAACCTGTAGAGTTACACGTTTTCACTTCTCCTCCCGAAGCCTTGATGGCAGTTCCAATGTACAGTTCAACATCAGACCTCTCTTCCCAGGACAGAACCGCAGTACGAGAGCCACACTGCAGGTTGGCTGCTACACGCTGAGGAGGGCAGGGTCCTAAGAAAGACGTTGAAGGAAGGGTATGTTAAATTGTGAATGAATGAAACACAGAATAGCAGCTGCCATGTGTGGAGATAAGTGTACAAACTCACGTGTGGTCAGGTTAGTGTGTGTCTGTGCTGTGAGGCTGCACTGCTGATTGCTGGCAGTGAGGCTGAGATTGTAAGTTTCCCCACAGCTTAATCCTGTCACATTACAGGTGCCGTGCTGAGTCGTGCACAAAGTTTGAAGGTTTCCACCAACAACAGCCATCAGGGAAAAGTTTGCTGTGCCGTAGGTGGCATTCCAGGACACAACAGCAGCACCATCGGAGTTACAGTCAACATCTACCTGTATCTCCTGAGGCAGGCACGGAGCTGAGGAAAGAGGAAAATAATGAATGGAAACTCAAAAACAGACAGAAAATCACACATTGAGTATTTCCTTACCAGATGTAAGCGAAACAACGGAGCTGTCAGAGCTGTTGTACTTCTGTCCTAACGCCTTGACCCAGACGTTGTACACTGTTCCACACATCAACCCTGAGACGGTGCAGAAGGTATCTGGGTTTGAGCTAACACAGGAAGCGTCGTGTCCATGTTGGTTGTCAAGGTAGGCGACGTAACCCACAGCGAGGTCACTCTGCTGCCAGGACACGGTCACAGTGAGCTGCTCACACACCAAACTGGGTTGAATGTTGGTAGGCGGACAGGGTTCTGAATAAAGAGGAAACATGCATCATTAAATCATAAATGGCAGAAATACAGGGACATTACATGGTTATTACACATCATTACTGATCAAACCTGTCATGAGGCGGTATGGTGCAGAGGCTACGGTGTTGTTGCAGGCCTCGTTTCGTGCGTTTACAGTGACGTTGTAGATCTGACTGCACTGCAGACCAGTCAGGGAGCAACTGGTGTTGGTGGTGTTACAGGTGACCATCAGGCCCTGATCTGTTACAGCTTCAACAGAGTATGATGTGGCACCACTTGCTCTGCTCCACATCACCTGAGTAGTGCTCACATTGTAGTGAACAGAGAGATTCATAGGAACACAGGGCTCTGTAGAGACAAAGAGTAATATGAGATCTTCTGCTTTTTTCTGCTATCAACACAATTCCTGAGATGCTACAAGCTCAAACAGCTGAACACACTGTACTGTACCTGTGGTGAGGTATCCCGCCATCACAGCAGTGGTGTTACAAGTGTCTCCGAGAGCCATTACAGTGACGTTGTATTCCTCTCCACACTGCAGGGGGCTCGGCTCACAGTTGGTCTGGTTGGTGGAGCAGCTGGCGGTGTGGCCTGAAGAAGCTCTAAGCTCAGTAACATAGAACTCAGCTTCAGCGCTGGGCAGCCATGACACGATAGCAGAACGAACCTCACAGTCCAGAACGGCTTCGATGCTGCTTGGTGGGCAAGGTCCTGTGGGATTAATAAGAATATGGCTTATAGCTGAATTTAAAATACATTACAATGGCAAGAATGTTGTTTAATAACGCACAAAATTTAAAATGAATGTTGTTGCAAATCATTGACAAGAATCCTCCTAGCAGTTAGTTAGAACATTTACATTTTGGGTGATTTCTTTCAAGTAGAAGCATAATTTCATTGTTAAAATGTGGAACCTGAATGAATATTTGGTAGTGATGATCAGGACTGAAGTTAGTTAATAGATTTAACTCAGTAAAAGTGGAAAATAATACAAATATATAATAATTTTGTGGCAATTTTTGTCCATCAGAGGAATCTTTGGTAAAATGAGAGCTGATGACAGTAAAGTGGATCTTTGAGCTTCGGTTAATTAGACTGATAGATTTTCTTCCCAAACACTTAAAGTCAAGAACATCTGTGCATAAATAACTAATAACATGCAGTATACATACATACAGTATAGAGAGTATTTCTGTACCTGATGTGAGAGAGACCACAGAGCTGTCAGAGCTGTTGAACTTCTGTCCTAAAGCTTTGACCAAGACGCTGTACACTGTTCCACACATCAACCCTGAGACGACACAACTTGTATCTGTGTTTGTGCCAACACAGGAAGCGTAGTGTCCATTTTGGTTGCCAAAGGAGGCGACGTAACCCACAGCGAGGTCACTCAGCTGCCAGGACACAGTCGCAGTTAGTTCGTTACAAGCAAAACTGGCTTGAACGTTTGTTGGTGGGCAGGGCTCTGGATCAGAGGAAACACACGTGAATATAAAAAAAATACATTTCCAGAACTACACAGTGCTGTGGCTGTACACACACATCCCTTCCTGATCTGGTAACTGACCTGTCATGAGGCGGGAGGTTTCAGACATCACACTTTCACAGGCCTGGTTTCGTGCCTTCACAGTGACGTTGTAGATCTGACCACACTGTAGGCCACTCAGGGAGCAGCTGGTGTTGGTGTTATTACAGGTGACCATCAGGCCCTGGTCTGTCACAACCTGAACAGAGTAAGATGTGGCTCCACGTGCTGCGCTCCACATCACCTGGGCAGTGCTCACATTGTAGTGAACAGACACATTCATGGGAACACAGGGCTCTGGAGGGAGACAAGTTAAATAGGTTTAGTTGTGTTCAAGTAAAATGACTCCTTCAGATTTGGGGCTGTGTTGAAAACTATGAAGAGTCCAAATATCTGAGATATAGTCACCTGTAGTGAGCATGACAGGGGCACTGGCAGGTCCAGGACAGCCACTATGCATAGCCTCCACAACTACAGAGTATTCCTGTCCACAAACCAAGTTGTTAAGGATGCAGGATGTGCCCATCTTGCTGCAGGAGGAGTTGTGTCCATTGGTGGAGGTTGCCTGAACGCTGTAGGCTGTAGCTGCAGCAGCAGCAGCATTACTCCAACTGACCAGTCCATTACGTATAGTACAGTTCAGTTCAGCCAACACGTTGGATGGAGGACATGGGGCTGGAAAAGAAAGGAGAGAGGTAGAGTTTAGAAGAAGAGACAATAAAAGAATACTTGAAAGTTTGAGAAATTGTTTTAGTTTTTGGGAAATATGTCATTTGCTTTCTTGCCAAGAATTAGGTTCAAATGTTTGTAGTTTAATCTATGCACAACCTGCAATGGTGGAGGAAGTATTCGCGTCCTTAACTCAAGTAAAAATACTAATACCATAGTCTTAAAGTACTGTGTTACAAGTAAAAGTCTGAAAAGTTCTGAGCTGAAAATATCAGATAACTATAGTTATGTAAATATAACCACAAAAATGTACTTTAAGTATTAAAATGAGTAGGAGGAGTGTTGTAGTTGGTTAAAGTGGACCTCATTTGAACTATTTGTAAAAAAAAAATTAAAAAAAAATTAAAAATGCAACAAATAATTAGTGTTATTATGGAGTAATCTGCTGGTTATTTTCTCCATTCATTTTCAATTCATTGTTTGGTTCATAAAAAATCAGAAAACAGTGAGAAAAACCTGTACACGTTCTTTAAACAAATAACATAGCTGCCAGTTGATTGAATCTACTACTACTAATAAATTAGTAGAGTAGTTTAACTTATATTAAGTTTTTTTATATTTTGTGTACACAAATCTTAATTTGTAAAGTAACTAGTAGCTAAAGCTGTCAGATAGATAAAAAGTGTGATATTTCTCTTTGAGTTGTAGTTAGTTAGTTAGTTAGTTAGTTAGTTAGTTAGTGCATTTCACCACTAAAAACCTGCAACATAAAAACGCTATGTTGTGGGTTTAGTCCCAGACTGTCTCTTGCACTGACTTCCTAACCTCAGTGTTGTTTGCAAACTGTTTCCCCTGTTTCCAGTGGTGTCAGTCATCTAATGCAACTCTGGCCAAGAAGACAATAAGCACATTTCCCAAAAACTTTTTTCTTCAAAAAATGGCTGTTGTAGTAGACGTAGTTAAAGTACCGGTGATCATCTCTACAGGAGTGCTCATCTCGCTCATGCACACATTGGTGTGTCCCATCACAGTGAAAGTGTAGCGCTGACCGCAGCTCAGGTTCAGGAAGGAGCAGCTGCTCTCGGTGGAGTCACAGGTGGAGTTCACACCTGAGGCTGACGTAGCTTTAACAGTGTAGTTCTGTGCTGTGCTGTCCTGGTTCCACTTTACTGTGACGGCGTTGGAGCTACAGTTCTGGTCCACAGAGGTGTTCTCAGGTTTACACGGAGCTGCAAGTGGTTGAAAAGAAGAAGAAAACGTTCTTTAGAATCACATTATTAATCCTACAGCATACATTGTTTTGTAATAAAAAGAGCTGCACCCACCAGACTGAATCTCGTAGTCGGAGCCAGCTATGACTTGGCAGTGTATGGAGGAGGAGGTGACAGCCACCCCGTAGATTTTGCCACACTGCAGGTTGTGGATGGAGCAATAGTTGGATGTTGAGTTACAGGAGGCTCTGTGTCCATCTGTGCTGATGGCCCAGGCGGTGTAGTCATCTGAGCCCATAGCCCAGCTCACATTCATCATGTTGGTGTTACAATCTAAGTCTGCTAGAACATCTTCTGGTAGACAGGGAGCTGCAGGAGAGAGTTTGATTACAAATAAGGACTTAGTCTAAGTATATATACACATACAAAAGGTAAGATGACACAATAAAATCTGATAAATGAGTGACTGAATTATTTATTTATGATTAATCAAATCTTAACATTTGAAGATGGATTGCTTCATACATGTATCTCCAGACTTGTTTTGTTTTTTCTTTTAAAAAGTTAGGTTGCACCCTCATGTGTTCTCCTGCTGTCACACTATCAGATTCTACAAAGCTCTGTTCATCCCAACAAAGAACAGGTCAACTTAAGTATTTCTTGGAGGCTGACTCAGACATAACTTAATGAAATAATGTATGAGCAGATGTTTCGAACCCATCTGGTTGTTTGTCCATCAAAAAGTCAAATTACTGCAATATATATATATATATTTTTTTTAAAGATTTATTTTTGGCCTTTTATGCCTTTATTCGATAGGACAGTGGATAGAGTTGGAAACGAGAGAGTGGGGAAGGACATGCGGCAAACACCCGAGGTCAGAATTTAACCCGGGACAGCCGCTACGCCTCAGCACTTGGGTCACGCGACATAACCGTTAGGCTATCGGGGTGCCCCAAATTACTGCAATATTGAGTCATACTCAGGCTTCACATTACATCAGTGCAATGACACGTGTTCAACCACGAGTCTACAAAAAACACAATATGTGTGGAGTGTTTTATTTCCATCATAAAGACATGTATGATGTGTGTAATAAATGAAAAATATATCTACATTTTAAGCTTCTGTTTTGATCACTTAATCTTCTCATATGTTAAAACTGCTTGACTTTCGTTTGATGTTGGAACCTTTCTGATAAATCTCATGTTTTTACACACAACAGAATATGTCGCTTTGAAAGTTATTACCTATTTGCTCAAAGACAAACCTTCATTTTGAGACTTTCTGTGACTTTTATGGATGTGGACTGGATTGAGTTAATTAAAAACTTAGTGTCTGGTAATCCTAATGTGGCTGTTTACTCTAAATTGGTTAAAATAAAGATTTACTTTGGGACTACTGCAACAGGTATTCATGTGCATCTGTCAAATACAAACACATAAACTTAAGTCTGTTCTTGTTTCTTACCAGATTCAAAAAGAATGTCAGTGTGTTTGGTGCTGTTGCAGCTCTCTGTGGAGGCCACCAGCGTAGCAGAGTATGAGCGTCCACACTGAAGTTTGACAGCACAAGAGGTTTCATTGGAGGAGCAGGACGCCACATGGCCGTGTTCTCCTGTCACCTCGACAGTATAGGAACCTGCCCCGCTGCTTTCATCCCAGGAGAAATTCCCCTTGTTGGTCCCACAGTCCACACGAGCAGTCAAGTTTGTGGGCTGACAAGGAGCTGATAGAGAAAAGGGAAATGGATCCGTTATGTATGCTGATTTTGAATTATGATCAATTTTTTACTCCACTGCGGCAAGAAAAGCTCTCACAGCTGTTGCTATAGAAACACACCCCACCTGTACTTATTTCTATGGGCCGACTGTAGCTGCTGCGGCACTGTCCATCCTGGGCTGCAATGCGGAAAGCATATCTCTGTCCACACAGCAGGTTAGACAACACGATTGAGGTGTTTGGGGTTATGAGCTCTACAGGAGGGTCTGTGCCACTGATCCACTCAGTATGTAAAACGTAGGTGGCTCCGGTCACTGGAGTCCATGTGAGGGTCAGTGTGTTGGCATCACAGCTGACATCACCCGTCAGGTTAGTGGGCGGACACAGAGCTACAATGATACATGAAGTAAGCAAGGTGAATTATGACATCTATGTTTCAGTATTTAAATATCGTCATTATTATTTCCTCTCACCTGTTCTCAGCACTGCTGCTGAGCTGGGGTCACTCCAGCAGCCCCTGTCCACAGTTACCACAGTGACAGTGTAGGTTTCCCCGCAGTGGAGGTCAGTGAAATTGCACGAGTTCGAACTGTTAGAGCTGCAAGTATGAGTGTGTCCATCAGCTGCAGTTGCTGTTGCTATGTACATATCAGCCCCTGATACATGAGACCAAGAGACAATGCTGTCCTCACAAGCTGCAGATGCCGTGACGTTAGTGGGAGCACAAAGACCTAGAGGGAGAAAAGGAATGAATGTTGTCTCTCTGACATGAAATATGAAGATATATTTTTTCCACAGGTGGAATATGCAACTTGAAGTTTTTATGCACCTGCACTAAAGCTGTAAGCTGTGCTCGGGTTTCCTGTACAGGTCGGAGAGTACGGTGTGACCGTGATGCTGTAGGTTTCACCACAGTGGATGTCAGACACTTCACAGCTGGTGGAGTTGGTGTGACAGTGGTGTGTGTGTCCGTCCTGGCCTGTTGCTGTCACGTTGTATCCTACAGCACTGGGGCTTCCCACCCACCTCACCATGGCTGAGTGATTGGAACACATCAGGGTGGCACTCACATTCTTCGGGGGACACGGGACTGATGAGGGAAAAATTAAAGACACACATAAAGACTTAGATGACATTCTATGAGTTTCAGCAGTTATTTAGACTTAAAGGAACAGTCAGTGTGTGAACTGTACTATAGTTTTAAAGGAAGCTTACTTTTTATTGATCAGAAATGACAGATAAACATATTTAAAGCATATGATTTAGCTTTTATTCATCATTTTTCCTATTAAGAGAATATTGAATATAAATAACATTCATAAAAAAACTGATAAAATGTAGCTATGCTGCCTTATTTCAGCACCACAGAGGGTTGGTTCAGTTTGGTTTTATGGCGCCTGGCAAAAAAAAAGTGAATAAGTGATGATTCAGCCTCGTACATGAATCATACATCAATAACAGCCTCATTTCACACAAGATCCATGATGATGGAGATACAGAAAAATTAAAATGCATGGCAAAAATTAATTGTTGTTGATCTTGTTAATATTTTAAAGACCTCCTAAAAAAGAAGAGCTTGTGTCTTATTAGGAGGAGCCAACCTTCTCTTCACTTTGAAAACAGATGAGAAGATTGAAACCACTGTCATGTTTTTTTTTTAAACTATATATGTAGAAAGATTTAGAAAAGGGGAAAATGAGTCTAGTTCCTGTCCATAGATGACAAAATTCCCTTAATGGCACCTGTAAAGCTCAGTAATCTTTATGTTATATCTGACTTGTTTAACCCAAACAAAACCAAAAGTGTAGACCCTTCAAGTTGGAATTTTAATAGGGAGCATATGGCAGATTTTTTTGAGGGCTGGCTTGTTTCCCTTTGTTTCCATTCATTATGACAAGCTAAACTTGCTGTATACCTCCACGTACAGCGCAGATATGAGACTGGTATCGATCTCCATTTACCTGTTTCCATGGATTCACTGACACTGAAGCTGCTGTTGCACTGCGCTCCCTGAGCCTGGACAGTTACGTTAACATCCAGGCCACAAAGAAGATTTTGGAACATACAGCTGGTATTTGTAGTGTGGCAGCTGTCCTGATATCCTTCTCCTGCTACCTGAACAAAGAAGCTGAGGCTCCCCACCCGGTCAGTCCAACCAAGCACTGCTGTGTTGGTGCCACAGGTATACTGCTTAGATGTGATAGCTGGAGGACAGGGGGCTGGAAAGAAAGGAGAAGACAGTTTGTAGGTTTATCAGGCAGGAGAAGGTTAATATAGTCATGTATATTTGTTATTATTACAGACACACTCACCTGTGGTAATGTTGGTGCTGACTCCAGGTAAACTGTCACACTGGTTTCCCTGTGCAGTGACTGTGGTCATGTAGGTTTCACTACACATGAGATCTGTTAGGGTGCATGAAGCAGTGCCTGAACTGCACGAGACTTCATGTCCATTTGCAGATGTTGCATTAAGGGTGTAACCTGTGGCATCAACCATGGGCATCCATGACAGCAAAGAAGAATTGGTGCCACAGATCAGAGTGCTGCTCTGGATAGAGGGAGAGCACGGAGCTGAGAGGGAGACAGAAATGAACAGGGATCAGTAGTGTTTAGGGTAATGTGTTCATTTTTCCTGCTCTTTTCAGTCCTTCCCATCTTCTACCTGTCATTAGGACTCCTCTGGTTGCTCCGGTGCTGTTACAGGTGGTGTCGTCAGCAATCACAGTCAGGTTGTAAACTTTTCCACACTGCAGCTGGTTCAGTTGACATGAAGTCGTGTTGCTCCTGCAGGAAGTATAAGGAGAGCTGCCTTCTCGAGCGATAACAGTGTAGGAAACAGCTCCAGGAGCTGCAGCCCAGGATACTGTGGCCATGTCAGAGCCACACTGCAGGACGCCGGTCACGTTGACTGGGTCACATGGTCCTGCAGGAACACAGATTAAAATTAGGTGTCACACGATGTGTTCCAAATGAAGAAAAATATTCTGTGATTCATAAAATGCATCAAAATATACAAACACCACCTGTGATCACAGTGGTTTGACTAGGAGAGCTGGTGCAGTGGCTGTCCTGGGTTGTTAATGTGATGTTGTACCGACTGGCACACTGCAGGCCGGCAAAAGAGCATGTGAGACTGGATGAGGAGCAGGTGTCCGAGAAGCCATTTGGGCCTGTTACTGTCACTGTGTAGGTGGTAGCACCAAGAGAGGCGTTCCAGGAGACCAGAAGAGCGTTTGTGCCGCAGTCTGTCACTGCTGTTAAGCTCTGAGGGGAGCAGGTTGCTGAAAATAGAGTTCACAGCATGTGAAATTAATCACAGTAATAAAATATAGTTCATGGACGGTGCTTTACTTCTGCAACCAGCATTCTTATTACCTGACTGAACAGTCTGTGGGGTGCTGTATGGTCCACTGCAGCTGCCAGAGGAGGCTTTGACGGAAACATTGTAAGTCTGTCCACACTGAAGGCCACTCAGAACACAGCCGGCACTGTTAGTGTGGCAGGTGACTGAACTAATATTTCCATTCAGCGGTTGAGCAATGACGCTGTAGTTGAGGGTCTCAACAGCAGGGATCCAGGTAACGTTTAAGTCACTGGTGCCACATATGAGGTCTGTAGTGATGTTTCCTGGAGTGCATGGTACTAAAGGAGACAGAACACAGTGGGAATTAGTCAAAAAGGAATTTCTCATACAAAACTTACTGAGTTAGATGACAGGATTCTGTCTAAATATGAAGCTACAGCATGCAACTGTTTAGCACAAAGACTGAAAACGTGGAAGAACAGAAAGCCTGGCCACCTGTCAACACCTCTGAAGGTCATTGATGAACACATCATGTGATTTCTTGGTGGGATTCAGTTACTTAATAAGTCAAATGTGATGTAACATGTTTTTTTGTTTTTGAGTTTCCCTTCTTTACTGCAGGAACATTTAGACATGTGTGATACTGCTTGATATAATGTATAAATTACTCATTTGTAGACCCTTATGTTGCGTAATCTGTTCATCTGTCACCAATCTGTAGCCTCATATCTACGAGATAAGAGTGCAGTAGTTCTCATTTTAGAGTTGACAGAAAATTAAATAGAATTTTAAACTATTCCTTTGGTGCTCTGTATTTAGTTGTGTGTTTTGCATGCATACTGTGGCAGACACGTTTAAGACTGAATGAAAAGTGACAGAAGCTCCTTATTTAACCACAATATTAATGGTATTGATAACTTTCAGTATCATTCCCTACTGTCTTTTGGCTTAAGGCTTCAAGATCAACTGTTTGAAGTCTGATCAAGTGAGTGTTTTTGTGTAATTTACAAAATGAACCTCCTGCCCCTTGGTTTCCAAAGTGTTCATGAAAGCAAAAACTTGGTGCCAGTGTTACTTTTTTAAAGAAAACTAGGTGTGGATGTTGTGGGAATCCCTACTGGAAACACTGATCTAAAGCCTGCCCTGGGTGACAACTGGCATTTTAAATAATTAAAATGCCAGTTGTAGTCTTGCTGCATTAAATATTGATGTGTTTTTCTCCATCAGAGTAAATGCCAGTCACAGACAATGTGTTGCCAGGTCTGAATAAATGTGGCCCAACCTCTTTTTCAGTACCTTGATCTTGCCTGAAGGGGGCGCTGTAGTTGCTGACACAGGTGCCATCAGAAGCTGCCACGAGAACATCATAAGCTTGACCGCAGACCAGGTTACTCAGGGAGCAGTTGGGGCTGGAGCTGTTGCAGGTGAGAGTCTGTCCATTGCTGGTGGCCTTTACAGAGTAGCTCACTGCGTTCAGACTGGAGGCCCAGAACACCTGAGCAGCTCTGGCGCTACAGATCAGCTGACTGGACACATTAGATGGAGTGCACGGCTCTGGAGATAAAAAGAAATAATCAATTGCTGTTAGTGAGGCCTTTTTTTAAATGACACCTTGAAGGCTCTTTTAGGAATCTAATTAAGCCACATATTACTGACATCAATGTTAGTGGGTGTTGTGTTACCTGTATTCAGAGAGACAGTGTCGCTCTGTTGACCTGTACAGTTGTCATCAGCCCCTGAAACACCAATAGTGTAAACTTCCCCACACTGGAGCCCAGGAAGGCTGCAGGAAGTTTCATTACTTGTGCATTCAGACCTGTGACCTCTGCTGCTCACAGCGACTGCAGTGTAGTGTTTGGCACTGTCGCTGGGCACCCATGACACAGGAACAGGATGTGGAGCACATGTGTGAGCAGCTGTGACGTTGGTTGGAGGACACGGCACTGAAAGGACACAAAGATGAAGCAGGTTTGAGGATGTTTTTACCAAAGTGCCACTGCTGTGTCTGCACTACTAATGCTTAGGTTCTCACATGTTTGCACTGTGACCTCTGAACTTGGCAGACTGAAGCAATTCCCGGTGACGGAGAACACAGTCACCACGTAGGAGCTTCCACATAACAACCCTCCCATGGTGCACTGGGTCTCTGTAGAGTTACAGTGCAGAGGCTGCCCCATCCCTCTGGAGATGATGGTGGTGTAGTTCTCTGAAGGAACTGAGATGTTCCAGTTGACCGTCAGCTCTCCGGTAATGCAGATAACACTGGCTCTCACATCCTCAGGACCACATGGCACTGAAACAAGAAGTTACAAGACATCACATGTCACTCTTAATTTTTATTATCGTTTTTTCTTGATAGAAACAGTTCACCCCTGAGTGACTATGAGTTTAGTTGATCAATCCGTATGGTTTATTTTAACCCTCTGAATCCCAAAACCTGCCATTGGGCTTCAAAGACATATTTTCTTTAAAACATTTGCCCAAATCAGAACATTTATGAGAGCTAGAAACTGTAAAAACAGGAAAAATCTGTGCATTTTCACCTTTCCAACTGTCCTTGAATGTAACATTTGTACATGTGATTCCATCAGGAAAAATCTATTTCAACTAGACTGAACTGCAGGCTATGTTTACACGGAGGAAATAGGATAAAGTATGGGAGCTTATTAAAAATATAAGAAGTAAAATATCTATAGTATGTAGAGTTACTGTCTTTTTTCAGTATTTGTAGTATGTTTCATTCAAGTATTTCGTTCTGTGGGTTCTCTTTTGCTTTGATTTCTACTCATTGTTTTATGCAGGGTCCACTTCCTGGTTGAGGATAGTGCTCTTGTAAAAAGAATAAAAAAGTGCACATGAATGCTCCTTTACCTACACATTATTTGTACACTGCAAATACCTGAGTACATGCTGATTGGTGTTGAGGTGGACGGACAGTTCCCATCATTGTAGGTGACGGTGACGTTGTATTTCCTTCCACAAGGCAGAGAGCTGATTTTACAGTAGTTGGCTGTTTCATTGGTGCAGGAGAGCTGAGCCCCGCTCTGATCCTCTATAGTGGCTGTGTAGAGGCCTGTGGGCTGATGGTTCTGCCACACAATCAGAGCATGATTGGCGTCACAGTCTCTGAACGCCTCAATGTTGGTGGGAGGGCAAGGTGCTGGAGGAGAGGAGGAGGAGTCAGGTATTGTTTTTGAAAGGAAGTGTGTTTTCATCTTTGTCTTTTTCATAGTGACACAATCATGTAACCAACCCTCTGACCTACCTGTCCTAAAGTTAATCTCCTGATTGGTGGTGCTGTTGCAGTTAAAGTTAGTGCCAACAACGCTGCCAGTGTAATTCCGTCCACACGCCAGGCCTTCGATCAAGCAGCTGGTGCCCATTGAATTGCAGCTGTGTGAATTTCCATTTGCATCCACAGCAACAGCAATGTAGAATACGGCACCGATACTCGTCGTCCAGTTAATTCTTGCAGAATCTTGGCTGCACTCCACTGATGCAGAGACATTTTTGGGGTTGCAGGGAACTAAAGAGAGGAGGAAAGTTACAGTCTGAAGTCAGAATAACAATGTAATACCTGCTGTCTCTCCAGCAATATCATTAACTATTTAAAATATCAAGCAGTTTCTCCCACAGCTCTCAGTACATACCAGTCTGAGCAATTTCTCCCAACACCCTGTCAGTGGAGCAGTTGTCATTGGAGGCGACAATCCACACGCTGAGGTGTTCACCACATGGTACGCCCGTAACCGCACAACTGTTGGAGGAGGAGGTGCAGTTGTAGGTTTCTCCAGTGTTCCCCTGAGCTTCTACTGTGTAAGAAAGAGCTCCAGCAGCAGAGTCCCAGGTCGTGATCAGCATGTCGGAGTGACACCCAGCCCCTGTCCTCACATTTGTTGGTAGACAAGGAGCTGGAGGAGGAACATGGAACAGTTTTAGGCAAGATCTGGCTCCTTTTGCTCATTCATTACAAATAAATTTAAATAAAATCAGATTTTCTAAAAACTACTTAAATTGCTTCGAGTTGGAAACAATTTCAACCACATACAGGCCATTTGTTGTAACCATGCAAGTAAATAATCAGTCAAATGAATTTTCATATATCACAGTGATAACATAGATCAATTTACACTTTTTATCACCAAAATTATCTTTGTTTATTGTGTGTTTTGTGTCATTTTTGCAAAAATGAATTACACTCAAAGTAAAAGTTTAGGAAGATGGAGTGAGTCTGTGAACATAACCGTACTATATGTTGTTCCTATGCTGTCACAGTGATTGGCACTTGATTATTTACATTATCATATGTGTATTATAAACATGATATAGATATTTCTTCTTTTTTTAATATCACAGTTATTGTCAATATTAGTATACAACACATCTACACAGAAACATTAAATATGTTTCCATTTTTAATAATTCCATTGGATAAGATGCTGAACAGTACTGAATTGAAAGTTAAATTACAAAGCTGATGTTATTCTTTATTACTTACAGGCAGCACTGTGTGAGTCTGTTTCATTCAAGACTAATTATGGTTCACAAACATACTGTTTCATTATTGGGAACAACCTAAAACAGCAGTGGAGTTTTTCTGAAACTGCAATTGTTGGACTATTGTCAGCTGTGGATTAATAAACTTTATTAGTATTTTTTGTCATTTAAGAGTGAATGGTGTTGTGGTATTGACTCAAAATCTACAGTGCTCATCTTATTATGAAGGAAATTGCCACCCACTGTGGCTCATTCATTGTCTACAACAATTTTGGAATAACAATGGAGCTTTATGGAACAAAACAATAAACCTTTTTTGGTAGAAAGATACATTATTGACATTACTGACAAAAATAATAACACACTACTTCATTAAAGTTTCAGACAAACCACAACAAAGATTGCATTTCATCTGTCTAAGTAAGCAAACCAAAGCAAATGCTACTCACAGGTCCTGACAAACTCAGGTTGGCTGACTTCGCTGTTACATCCAGAGCTGACAGCGTACACGTTGTACGTGTAGAACTGACCGCAGCCCGTATTAGTGAAGAAACACGTGTTGTCTGGTGTCCTACACTCAGTCACTTTGCCAGTTTCATCCACAGCCGTGGCCACGTAGTACAAGGTGTTGTTGGTGGGCTGCCAGCTGAAGACGATCACATTGCTGGAGCAGGTGTGGATGGTCTGAGGATTGGCTGGAGCGCAGGGGACTGAATGGAAAGAGGTGGAAAATTAGACATTAAAGCACAGTTAGTGGGGAGGAAATAAAAACAAAAGGAGGCATGGGATATGAGAAAAAATTGGCTATATGGTGGAAAAGATGTATATTGACCCGTCAATTTTATAATACAGTGTTTGTGTAATTTACAGACTAGGAATTCACTTTCTATCTAAAACATGCCAAAAATAAACCAACATGTGCTCAGAATCTGTCAAAATGGGCCAAAATATGCCCCAAACTTGGCAAAATGTCCAAATATACCACAGTGAGCAAAAAATAAGCCAAAATCTTCCCAAGCTGTATCAAAATGCGTTGAGACTACACCCAAATGAACCTTAATTTATTAACAGGAACAGCAAACTTCAAAAATTTGGGTCACGACCGTCATTAATAGAGACGTAGTGGGTCCTAAAGCTGGACCAGTTGAGAACCACTTCTCTAATCAGCTCCTTTTGCCATTTATGCCTGCATGACATTCATCATGGAAAGGCCCGTGTGCTCATCACCAGATCAGTTCCTCAGGTAGACACTGTGTGTCTCCTACAGCTTTTCACTTTTCAGACTGATAATATAGCTGACCTTTGAGATAACACCCTGACGTCAATAGACTCTAAAGAGCTTTAAATTGAGTGGTGTTGGATGGCAGGTTTAATGTGAGGGTGTGTCAGGCTGCTCAGCCTGAGAAAAGAGCACAGGACACCATGGGAAGAACCTAAACAGCCTCCCACAAGGGAGACCCATGGGTACTGTTTATGATAAAGAGGTTAGAGTATATCCAGAAGTATGTGTGTGTATGTGTGTGTGTGTGTGTGTGTGTGTGTGTGTGTGTGTAAATGAGAGGTAAAATGAGAAACATACATTGAGACAGGTAATGAGCTGCAGACAATGCGAGCAGTAAAATGGGAACGGTACCCCCATACATTTGTTTTCACGTGTGCAGGTGCTGCTCTCACCTGTTTCGAACAAGGAGGAGGTGTTGGAGGTGCTCTCACAGTCATCAGAGATGGCTGTAACATGGACCTGGTACTTCTCACCACATTTGAGCATGGTGATCTGGCAGCTGGTGGAAGCTGATGTACAGTTAAGGGAAGCGCCGGTGCCGTCAACAGCTGTGGCCCTGTACGAGTTGGCCCCAAACACCAGATTCCAAGTTACTGTCACCATGCCATTGGAGCAGCTGTAGTCCACAGAGACTGTCGTCACCGGGTTAATAGCTGGAGAAAAAATTAGAAAAATGTATACAGGTGATACAGATATTCAGAAAATTTGTATGGATGTATTGTATGTATTTTTTGTTTGTTAGGATAAAAAAAAAACATGCTTAACAAGGCTTTGTAAATATAATAATTAATGTATGTAACAGGTATAGCACTATTATCATAAATCCTGCTCATCCTTTTTGGATTTCTGTTTGAATTTTATAACAGGGGTCAACCAGGGAGTTTGATATCTCTGGCATCAGATTGACCCCAAACCAGTCTCACATAGGCAGACCATTCAAAATTTGTAATTATTCAGCACTCTGAATAATGCGCAGGTTAACGTTTATCATCTCCATTAACAAAGGGATATGTCTGAATTTACAACATGGAGAGCGTGATGGAGAGGGGGTTAGCATGACCAAAGTATTCTAAAAATGAATTTTCATTTCTATTTATTGTAAATCAAAATCTTAACTTTACACTATAACATACTAGTATCCCATATGGTCTGACTGCACCTTATTATATTTCAGCTATAGGGCTTTTTTAAACCAATCGCAGTCACCTTGGGCGGAGCTAAGCGAAGGATATAATAGATCTTTATCGTGCTGTCATAGAACAACGAAATGCAGGTTAGCAGCTCTTGGAATTAGCAGCATCGATAAAAGTCGTAATGAACACAGTTGAGGTAGTATCTACTTAGTGCAAAGTATCACAAGTGTTATGCAGCAACAGTTTTCATGCCAAATAGTGATGGATGGAATTGTTTTGGTGGAACTTTGCGATGTGAGCACTGCTAATCCACTGAAATAAAACATTAGCAGGGTCACCTTACTGCACAAACATCTTCTGCAAAACATTACATTATCTGTGTGATAGATAGCTGGCTCGGACGTTGTAACACGTAAATAGCCCAAGAGAGAAAGTTGTGAACAAAGTGTGACCAATGGCAAGCTTGTACCTGCAGTCTACATCCTGTGAGTCAGACTAGCCCCACACAAATAACAATACGGTGTAGAATAACGCACTGTACTGTTCTTTTGGGAAACAATAAGAATATGGCTTTTGTATCACCGTGCTTTAGGCTAATTCCCATATTTCATCACCTTCATCTGGTATTACTTTCAATACTTTTCTACGCATTGGTTGATTATGAATATCTGCTTATTATTTTCACACATACAAAATCGAGGCCTGTGGGGCCGAAAACGATGAGAAGTAAAGGCAAGACCAACAAGGGTTAAACGGAATCAAACAAATTAATTTCATCGCTCAGATACTCACTTGAGGTAGTGTGTGTCACATTGGAGGGCTCTCCAGGCACCAAGAAGACGTTGACTGATGATACTCCCACTGTGTAGGTGGAGCAGGGCTCCAGATTACTGATATCCATGGATGTGCTGGAGGTGTTTCTGATGACTGGAGGGTTGCTGGGGTTGTCATTATCACTCACAGCCACTTGGTAAAGCAGGACTTTATTTACTTTATTCCATGTCACTGTGGCTGTGCTTTTTCCCGTTACGGCCAGAGCTACGCCCGTCGGTGGCTGCACCACTTCCAACAGAAAATATAGCCGTTAATATAATGCACTGACAAATCACTATGCATAATTCAATATATACTACTACTGCCTTGTAAACCAGCATCTCATGTGCACTTACATGTCATGATTGTCCTTGTATTACTGCTGGCGCCTCTTCCCGCGCTGTTGGAGGAGTAAACGAAGCAGTTGTAAGTTGTAGCCGGAGTCAGACCATCCATTTGTCCACCCATGGATGTCAAGGTCTGGTTGAATCGCTTTACGGGCCAACTAAACAACTCCTCCACATACAAGAGGTAGCTGTCTGCCCCTATCACACTGGACCACTCAAACTTTATAGACGTACTCGAGATAGCTTTGGAATATGTGATCTGAGACATAGCAGGCACTGTGGAGATGCGGGAGAAGGCATTCAGCATCATTCATCAAAGGGATTCTGTATTTAGGTGGTTCCTTTTTTTTCTGTTGCATCCTTACCTGTCATGGTTATTTCAGAAACTGTGCACAGGACATCGTAATACTGAAGGACCTTCAGTGTGACTTCATAGACATGTCCAGGTCTTAACCCCTGTATCATTCTCTGTGTGCTGGGCGCCGACTGCATCACCACCACTGGGGCAATAGTAGTAGAGTTCACAACTCTTAAGTCGAGACAGTAAACTGAAGCTCCAGTATAGCTGCTCCATATGATTTTCAGTGTCGATGCTGAAGGAGATGTCACTGACACAATATTACATCCTAAAAAAAGAGAGAAAAGACATTTGACATGTTTTTGTACAGCAAAGAAGAGAGAAAATAGGTATTTTGTTCTTCAAGGAACATTAAAAAACACCATAAAGAGATAATGAAAGCAACACCAAAGACAAAAGACCAAACAAATATGTATGAATTAATTCTAAGCAGGTCATGAAACAGTAGACTAAAATTATAGTTAGGTGGATTAAAATGGTCATAAAATGGATTGTATTAGTTAAAATTAAAACAGTCATCCTGTTTGATTGTCATTTCTTCCTAAGACAATTTCTATACTTGGAAAAGATCTTTTCTCTGAAGTCTCATCCACTCCAAGCCTTCAGTTTCTATCAGTGTGTTTGTTGGCTCATGATACTGGTCATCAAATAGGGCCACATCTGAACTGTCAATCATAAATATTTTCTCTTATTTTGCTGTGGTATTTTCTTTACTTTGTGTTTTTTAAGTTTCACAGTGGGGTCCATATTGCCATTTCTGCATCTATTGAGGCCTTGGTTAACCCTATAATGCCATGGATATCATATTTGATACATACATTTCTGAGACTTATTGTGTCACCATATTTGTATAATGATGTATAAAAATTAAATATAAAAATGTTATTGCCCAAATTGCATATAATGCCCGATGTATCAAATATGATAGAAAAAAAAGAAAAAGCAAATAATTTAATTAATCTTCATTCACTTCAGATTCCAAAGATTAGAATTTTCTGTCAATTATTTCTTGGGTCAGGCATTACAGGGTTAAGACAATAAGATGTTATATATTGTCCAGCATAAGTAAAGAATAAAAAAAACCCCAACAACTATAAAATACAGAAGAGCCAAAAAGAAGAAAAAAGCAACAACTCACCTGTAGCCACGACATGTTGAATCTAAAAATAAACAAAGAAAAGTAAATTACAAAACTATTACAAATTAGAGATATATAATATTTACAAAAAAATTATTTAAAATGTATAATTACCTGTATGACAGACAATAGGGTGACTGATAAATAAAACGTCCACATCTTATCCGTTCTCAGTGTCAAGGTTCCAGTAAGTTACATCTATACGTTGTTCCAACACTCAGCAGCTCATCTGAAATCTTTACAGTCTGAGTGCTGTAGATCAAGTTCATGGGAACCAATCAGGAGGTCTGAAATTAGGACAGGTAGATGCCCGTGGGCTGCCTGTCATCATGAGAAGGAAACAATGTTTGTGGTTTGGAGGTGGGGGTGTGGTCATTCCTCCATCCCATTACACTCAAACCGCACTTCCTCCATGTTCCGGGAATATTTAATTTATGTGACTTACAACCTAATCGGAACTAAACCAACTTAGCCGTGAAGATGAAAACAGAGGCTTTAAAACATTTTTTTCTATATTTCTTTAAAAATCTTCCTATAGAAAGAAGACCAGCTTACTGTAAAGTAATCTGACCTCCTTTGTCTGACAGTGACTGAAAGGTGATTTGATCCCTGATACATCCTTCCTGGATTGATGTCATTTTTATAAATGCTCTGTCATCAGGCATTCTTGTATACAGAAAAAAAAAAAACTTTGTTCAACAGAGTGTCCGGTGGTGATGTCCTGCCATGTTTTAATTAGTTTATTGTTGTATCAATGTGTAATTATATCTTGTATAACAAGGCTTACCCCACTAACAATAAAAATGCAATTCTCTGAAACAACACTAAATGAATTTCAAAAGAAAAAGAAAAAAAAAAACGATGCATAAAATCACCTGTGAAATAACAAATAAAATCATATAAAATATCATACATCAAAAAAACTTAAGAGCAGCTTAAAGCCTTCTAATAAGCCAGCAAAGACACAGCCAGGTACTATATGGGCTTATTGGATGTTATTAAAAGAAAGCAATTCTGTGACTTGGTGATGGTTTCACAGCTTTGAGATGAAGGATTCAGCTTAATAGGGGTTAAAGAAGATGACCCAAACACACAGAGAATAGCAATGGTTAAAGTGTTTGCAAACATCAATACAGAGAGTGGAAAGGGGATTTTTTTAATGCATAAAATTGCATAAAAAACAATTAATTCAGCATTTAAAGTGCCTCCCCAGTCACTGATTCAACCTCTAAAACACAATTCTGTACATCAGAGTTACATAATATTTAATATATTTAGACATTTCCATGAAAATAATTCTTCCAAAATGGTTTACATGTTACTCTACAGTGTTGCTACCTTTAGAATATGCAGCTTTATAAAGTCCCTGCTTCTCTCTCCACGCACCCATTTCCAATCACTGCAGCTCCAGCACACCAGCTCAACTATGACTCTGCTAAAACACACTAAACCTACTCTACACTACACGATGGCAAGTTGAAATACTGGAGTAATTCAGGAATAAGTGTTTGAACTGAGAACCCATTCTGAAGAAGAATAATGATACAGAAAGCCACACACTGAAAGTTGGCTGGATTGGTTCCTTAGATCTGTTACGTATGAAAGCCCAAGTCTGGCATACATATTAAACACTTTTCTGATTGTTAAATTTTTATTTCTTTTAAACTTGATTTTCATTGTCCCTGATCTATAAGACAGAAATCCTGATGAGTGGCTGAACATTTTATAAGGACTTTTAAAATAGGTAACTAAAGAAAGGCGTCATCAGCATAAAGTTTTAGCCTCACATCTTATAACTTATAACTGACTGTGCCACACCAGTATATACTGAAAAGAAAATGAGTGGACATCTTAATGTAGAGTCTTGAATCATGTTTCATATCATGTCAAAAGTCACCTACAGCGTTGTCTATGATTCCTGCAAAAAACTCATTTCCTGGATACATGTAATCTAAAACTATTATAAAAAACAATTCGACCATCTAACAAAAGAAACTTGTTCCAAGCTTGAGCTAATGTCCTTCAACTAACTCATTCAAATTTTAGAAACCCATCAACCATCTCAATGTCTTATAACGATTAAATAGATGGTTGAAGGTGTTTTTTTAACTAGATCCTGATGAACTCATATCTTTGTTCCAGCAAAAGTTCATCGCTAGAGGGGTTTTCGGGTTCGTAACATGTACAGCATTTTAATTTCAATGTATCTTGCTGAGGACATTATATAAATGAATATGATAGCTTGTTGCGTGTTGCAATGTGTAACAAAGACAGCTGTTGACAAAAGGTCCACACCTCTGCCTCCTTCCTGAACTCTACCCAGCCGCCTTCAGTGCTAAACCTCCTATTGTGAACATTAAACTCACCACGTTGAAATGTATCTGGCTGCGTGTCGAGTAGCTTGTGTCTGCCACATGCGTGGAGACAAACAAGCATGTTTTGCGAATTCAGCCAGTTAATTGTTTTTGGAAGTCCACCCTTGGGATTTGTGACCACTGTGCTGAGTTTTGGGGGGTGGGGGGGGAATACTGAATCAGAATCAGTACAGTACACTAACACGTGCAAATGTACACACATGTTTAGATAGAGGAATATAGGCACACTGTGGTGTTTGCTATAGAGAAGATAATCCAACCCAACTGTTTGCAGATAATGAGATAACAAACATCAACACCACTCTTGTGTCTAAAGTGTTTCCTCACCATTGCAGAGATACTTGTTTTAATTGTATCTTTTTTTTTTAACACTGGGAAATAAGTATGTGTTCCAACACACAGCATCTCTACAACAGAATAGATGTCATGAAACAACCAAATACGACTATCCTGAAATGATAATCGGCAGAACAAGAGGGAGGTCATCTGAGACACAAAGCATTAATGAGATTCTTGTTGCTGTTTGTGGCCTGTTGTCCCATTCATCTTTACTTGGTAAAGTTAGGAGACATTGGGATCCATCCAGAACATCATGTGGCATATTCTGTGTCATATCATGCTGTCTGAAACTATTTCTTAGATGACGAAAGGTGGAGTTGTGGACATTCAAGTGCCTTACTATGGCCCTAACTGACATGCAGCATCACACCAAGACCCCGTTCTCGTCTTTGTCTTGTCATCTGTGGCATCATGTCATTTGAATGAAGCTGCATTTTATGGGGGACTTCTGTCTGTCACACTATCAGATCATTGTCCATGTCATGAGCCCTTTTCTAAGCAGAGTAATAAAAATGAGACCTTAAATTTTTTCTCTAAGTCAGACCACAACATCGTTTGTATGCTGCATTTACAGTTTTGTTGATTATATTTGTAGAGACATAGGTACACTTCTGTTGTTCATTTAACAGTGCACCTTACATAACAGCACACTAAGGCAAGAAAAAGGATCATGGCATCAGATTGCCAGTTCTTTCCTGTTTGTATCTATTAAGGTGTCCAAACAAGATTTAGAAACACTCATTCATGCTTTTATTTTTATTTTATCATTCAGGCAGCAGAGACATACAAATACAGAGACAGTTGAGCACATGTGAAGCCGAAAAGAGCATTTAGTCATTATGCTGCTGGAACCAGTTCTCCCTGGAACTTAGATTTTGTCCGAATACAGCCATTTTTAAAAGTGAGCTAAAAACAGTTATTTCCCCGCTACTTTTAAGTTATCACTTTTGTCTGCACTTTTACTCACTACTTTTTTTTCTATTGTATTGTATTCCTTGTATATCTTTTACAAGTCGTTTTGCTTCTGTTTCAGTCAATCAGATTTAATAATAAAGATAATTATTATTCTTTAACAAAAACACGTCTGGACTTTTTTCACCTCTAAATTATTTTAAATTTTTTAATACTGTATTTTGTATTTCATCATTTACATTTAACTTCTTTTTTACTCTTTGCCTGTAAAGCATCATAAATTACTTTATGTATGATGAGGTGCTATATAAATGTAAAACCACACATACCCCTTATTATAGAGGGCGGCTGTGGCTCAGGTGGTAGAGTGGGTTGTCCACTGATCGCAAGGTTGACAGTTTGATCCCCGGCCTCACCAAACATGCCAAAGTGTACTTGGGCAAGACACTGATCCCAATGGCAGGCAGGCACCTTGCATGGAAGTCTGTCACCATTGGTGTGTGAATGAGTGAATGCGAAGCACATTGTAAAGTGGTTTGAGTACCACTAAGGTAGAAAGGCGCTATATAAGTGCAGACCATTTACCATTTACCATTTATAGCTAGATAGCTCAGTGACTAACATGGAAGATCGGTGGTTCAAATCCCGGTGAGGGCGCAGGTATCCAATGAGGACCCTTAGGCAAGGTTACAATGTTACAATGTTACAATTTCATTTGACGCTTTTCTCCAAAGCGATGTACAAGGTCCTTAATGCTGCCCCCGCCTACCTACCCTTTAACGTCTGCTAAATTAAATTGTAACCTTGTAACCTTATAGAGATGAATATTAACTCAGAGCAAAATTTACTTCATTATGTCTAAACAATATTGATGTTGTCTTTTCTTATATGTTATTATTGTCTTTTTTTGATCCCATGGTTTCCTGACATCCCAACATGATTTATTTATATTTGATAGATGCAGCAGATGCAGACAAGAAGTGCAGGGAGAGAGGAGATGGTTTGTCATGTAATAAAGGTATAACCGGTTTATTATTTTTTTTTGTACTTAAATGGAAACTAAGCTGGTTTTCCACATTAACATTTAATGAGTATGTTTACGTATTACCACTGACATTCCAGCAGATTCTTTACTTCAAGTCAAATCAAATACAGCTACGGTAAGTTCAGACAGACACTTGGGTCAGTTATACAACTTTTAAGGTCAGTGAAAGTCGGTTCATCAGTGTTCCATAACCAGTTTCCTCTTCGAGTAAGATCTATTTTAGGAAGCTTCATTGATCACTGGATTATTTTGGAGGACTTACCTCATTTATCAAACCACCCACACCACAACAGAACATAAAGAAGACCCCAAACAGATGACTGGCTGCACACGGTGTCGTAATGCCAAAAACATTGTGCTTTATTGTTCTCATCTGTCAAGTTGGAGCAAACAAATCCAATGAAAGCAGAGGCAACACTGAATCTGTGTCCAGCAATATGATCAGATGTATCATCCACAGGACTTGCCACGCATGACTCCAGGCAAACGAGATGGATACATGTTGCCCCACTTCAACGCTGACCCTAATCTGGGTCAACCAGCTTCACTACCAGGAGACGTACGGTATCAGACTGCAGCCGCATGGAGGCCTTGTACTTGGAGAAGTCCTAAGATATTATTTTAATTTTGGTTTTGAATGATCCCTGCCATGATATTTTTTATGCGTGCGGAGTCTTACTGTAAAGTTTCAAGTTTTGCTTCTTTTTCATTTTCACTAGATCTCATTGAAGTCACATCAAGTGTCACTGAGGGCAACTGTAGTGATTAAACAAGAGGAACCACAGAGCAAAAACTTAATCAGACGTGCATTTCTTCTTTAACAAGTAGCAAAATATTTTTCAAACACACTGAATAAATGCCCACGGTTATTATTATTATTCCCCCAAACCCTCATTTACCATGTATTGTATTGCTTTATAGCTTTGTTTTTCATATTTCTTAAAAAGTTTTGTTCTTGCAAAAAGTTTATCAGACTCAACAAAACGGAGACATTCCTAAACAAGAGTGATATTTCATCTGGCTATATAAAATCTTTAGAGTTTCCATTAGTGTAAACACTTTCATCTTCTTCTTCTTCTTCTTCTTCTTGTGTCAGCGGTGGCAGATGTTCACTGTAGGGCAAGAAAGATGAGAGAAATAATTAAATGGTTACTATCTCCAGTATATCTCATGAAAGCATCCATACTAATCCATCAAACTCAATACATGGCTGTTTTGTACAAAAAAGAATCCTATCATGTACTTTGTGAAACTTTATATACTACAGATAAAGTGTACCGAGCGAGAGGCTATTAAATATCATCTTACAGTCGCTTATCACAGACACAATACAATGTCACGTCCCAGCAGCAGATCTGCATCTACATTTTCCCGAGTCACGTTCCTCTCATTCTTCTGTCCAAGACATCAGAGACATCCACAAAGTCCCGACTGATAAGGATCAGTCTAACCTGTGCTGCTTGTCTATATCCCTCTTGTTCCATTTAAACATTCCCGCCTATTGTTCTACCTGTGTAACTCCAGGTACAATCAGTTTATGGACCTTTAGATGCTTTCATAAGATACCCTTCAAGCTGTGACAATGGATGTGAAAGCAGCTTTTAGAAATTTCTTTCACGTGTCCAAAATCAACACCTTATTGTGAAGGAAAGCACGTTTTTTTTTGTCTCAGGCTGTTACATAATGAAGTTTTCATGTGACCTTAGGTAAGACAGCATGTGATCTGGATGGAACAATGAACTTACCACATTTAATGCATTCTTCGTTTTCCACGAGAGATCACTTAAGGAAGAGAGAGATGATATGTCAGTCCCGTAGGTATTTTCCAGTAGCTCATAATTGAATATTGTGGGAATCCCTTCCTTGCCAACAGTTAGATGGGAAGACTGATACCAATCTCACGTCTGTACGGTGAATATGAAGCTACAGTCAGCAGCTGATTGACTTAACTCAGACACAAAACAACGGGAAACAGCGAACTTGATTTTTCCGAATAGGAAAATCTACGTTTAATGGTGGGGGTTATGTGATAATCTTGGGAATGTCAAAGTGATGCCACCCATGTTTACCATGAATAAAACTATGTGATGTTTTTTTTTTACACTTCTGTTTCTGTATGGATTCAGCTAACAAAAGGGCCGTCACGATAACAGATTTTTATGATACAATTATTGTGACAAAATAATTCAATTCAAAAAGATTTATTTGTCCTCTGGGGGCAATTTAAGGCACATAGAGCAGTTAGATCAACAAATACGGTACAGGACCACCGTATAGCTCTGAGTTAAGGCGTTACCATGAGGGCGCAGGTCGCCAGCAGTGGTCATGAGTTCGAGTCTGGCTCAAGACCCTTTGCTGCATGTCACTCTCCTATATACCCCCTTTCACCCTCTCTCTCTCTCTCTCTCTCTCTCTCTCTCTCTCTCAATAAAAATAGGAAAAACTCCCCAAAAATACTTCAAACACATCCGTCTGAACTTTAACGTTTATGGACTTTTTAAAAAACGTTTTCAGCTGAAGGTTCCTCTGAAGGTTCCTCTGAAGGTCCCTCTGAAGGTTCCTCTGAAGGTTCCTCTGAAGGTTCCTCTGAAGGTTCCCCTGAAGGTTCCTCTGAAGGTTCCTCTGAAGGTTCCTCTGAAGGTTCCCCTGAAGGTTCC
>OMNN01062567.1:0-27967 GCA_900302755.1 Chromis chromis | reverse complement strand
GGTGCTGGAGGGGGTGAGCGTGGGCGAGGCGGCCCTGTTGCCTGTCACTCACCATGCACCACTGCATGACCGCCAACCTTGTCTGGCTTGTGCACAATGGGAGGTCTGGGGCTTGACTGTATGAGCAGTCATTCCCCACTCCCTCCTCCCAGCAGCCAACATGGGGGGAAGGCCAAAAGGAGTCAAAACACTCTGGACAGGCATTAGTCCTATACAGACCCCTGAAAACCTCACTGCTTGAGGCAGCTGAGCAGTGAATATCTGCTCTGTTTCGCACTGAAACTCTTCTTTGGGCGTTCTTAGCCGGGTTCAGCTCCTTAGAGCAAGCCCTGACAGAGTCTCCAAAAGATAATCTCCTTCAACAAACATACATTGCAATTATCCAGAGTCATTAAACGGTAATGACTGAAGGTGTGAGCAAACTTCTTAAGCAAACAGTTACAGTGCCACCCACCTGAAAATACATAACGCTTGCAAAATGTACGCCGCGGCTTAGGAGACAGAATCGTTCCTCACAGCAATTAGGGAGCAAGAGAGAGAGAGGTGCATATGTAAAAGGGAGGTCTTATGTTGGGAGCGGAAAGAAAAGAGGAAAAAAGCTGAAGTCAGCAATGGCAATAAATCCTCAAATGCTGAGCAGTTTCTTCCAGCTCTGTCCTGGTCTGTGGACCCCATCTCTAACCCGAAGACAGGGCTCTGTTTAGTAGCTTTAGCAGTGGGGAGGCGAGTTCAGTCCAGCGAGCATAAACTCTCCCTCCTTCCCCCCCGAAGGTGCAGTTTGTCCAGGTGGTGCCTCAGAGTTAAGCTCATCTGGCCTGTTAGCGGATACTTCGCAGCAGCACCACAGTCTGTGACCACAGCTTGACCTCCAACCAGCCGCTCACTTCCACCAAGCTGAGAAAAATCAATAGATCAACCGGCATGAAATGGTGACACGATTGAGATGAATGATTACTGGGCTAATTTCTATTCATCTCTTTATGGGGCAGTGATAAGTGAGAACTTTAATGGATACTGAGAAGAACAATGAGCGGAATGAAACCGTGGACGCAGCATTTTGATTTAGCTTTAAACAAGGTGAGAGGATATAGTGTTAAGCTACTATATAAAACACTCGGAGAGCATAAACTACTGCCAAGTATGCACAATCCTTTGAATTTACATCAGTAATAGAAAATATTCAAAAGTATTTAATCGGTGCCCTGCGACCCCGTAAAGGATAAGTGGGTAGAGCTAATAGCTAATGGATGGATTTAATCTGTATTTAGTTTTGGGTTCTGCATCATGTGCACTTTGAATGCTGACTGGCTGACCATGGAGTCATGGCCATTTTATTTCATTTGCCACCTCTACTGGGCCACCTTTGGCTATTTAGGTGTTATTTCAGTCTACATTCAATTTCTATGTCTAGCAGAATTCTAAAAATTTCAAATAAGTGGCCCGACATAAAGACATTAATTGTATTTTTCAGGCTAATTTAACCACTTGACGCCTGAATTTATTTACAATTATATATACAAATTAATTAATTGTGTTGCTTTCAAGCTGATGCTAAATTAAGTGGAGATTGTTCATTTGTCTATAGCACATAAAATAGATATAAATTTAGATATGATGCAAATTAGCGACAACAGGCATTAATGGTAAATTGTTTTTTATTGATGCCACAAAATTGTTTAGGTACGTACGTATTGAATATGCACAAACCGGCATTAGGGGAATGCATACACTATCTCGGCTGCAGTCTGAATGCAAGTGGTATGATGCCAATTCGCGATGACCGGCGTTAAGGGGTTAAATACACGCTAAATTTCGTGAAAATTGGTTAAGAATCTAAGAGGCTAACTCCTAATGTTAACATGCCGCCATATCTACCAAAAGTTACGTTCTTATACAACTAAACTGTATTCTTAATTAAGTTTTGATGGTACCACAAATAAGCTTTAAATCAACATGTCTTAGCTTTTTTTTGTTGTTGCTTTACTATGCATCTTTTACAACTAATTAATGGAACGGAACTTAGAAATGGAAGAGCTTTAAATCTGTTGTTAAATCTATTTTCCTAAACTTAACCGTGGAGTTTTGATGCTGTAACCCAACCAAACAGCGAGTGAAAATGGAAACTACACAATGAGCGGAAACGAAACTTAAGACTGAGAATAATGAACCCACACAGGATGTGAATCTTTGTTTCCTGGCTGAACGACCTGCTGCCGACATCTGCTTCGATCCTCCATTTTTATTACATGTCTTTCAAAATGTAAACCAGCATGCAGTTTAGTTGTATAGGGATGTCATTTATGCAAACATGCTCTGATGTCATGGTATAATGCAGACTGTGTTCGCCATCTAAGCATAGTGCGTTAGCATGAAACCATTTACAAAACCCAATGACTAAGGGACTAACAATAGCTGTGTCAGTGTCATTTCCAGAGCATTTTTTGAAATGGAGTCTACAAAATTTGGAATACCTCTCCAAACTTTGGGAAAAAAAACTATTTTATGCTCACTTAAGGTGGTTAACACACATAATGACGTGGAAACATCGTTCTGAATAAGATGTGATTTAGGGAATGTTTAACTTCCATGGCTGATCAGCTGTTTCCGTTTCTTTCATGGTGTTTGTCCCCAGACAGCATAAAAAGTGGTCAATACCAGCTGACGTGAAAGAATAATTACAACTTGTCCAATTGAAAACAATTCCTGAAGACTATTCTCCATTTCCCCTCCTTCAGCTGTGGCCCAGGTTTTGCATGATACTTCTTCTTTCAGGTTGTTTTTTTTAACAACATCTATGTCTGCTACTCCTACACCAGCCACATTTTGACAACAGTTCAAGCCTAATTAAAAATAACTAACTAAAAATTAGATAAATGTATGGCTACTGCTAACCCTGGTCCCCTGCTAGTAGCATGGCTATTAAAATTTCAAATCATATTGTTAAATATGTTAAAGCAGAAATGGGTGTGGCTTAAACTGAGGTGTTATCAACAAAGAAATAAATTTGGCTACTGCGACTTACTTTTCTGAAATAAAACGCAAAGCGCTCACTTAATGACTACACCGTGGCGCAATCAGATCCACATCTCCTTAAAAAAACTGTTCACCTGTTTCTTGGCTCATGACTCACCATTCAACCAAGACAGATTTTGAGATATACCATCTAAAAAGCTAAAAATAAAACAAGACAAATGTGCAGCCATGACTGAGCATAGCCTCCTTTGCATCGGTAAATATATGCAGACACACATAAACACGTCTTAATCTGAACAATGTGCTGGCAAACAGAATATCTGTCCCAAAGAGGCCTGAACACACGTCTCGTTTCACTTACCGTCTCGTTGCCAAACAAGATGTCGACGTAAGGCATAACCTTCATCAAGGGCTCTTTAAAGAACTGGCTGATGAACGGTGCCGACAGGTTCATGCAGAAGATTTTGTTCTTATCTGAAGCGTGTTTTGCCACCTTCAGGATCGACTCCGGGGATACAGTCAGGAAAAACCCCTGAAACAGAAGCCGGAAGACAATAATATTTACTACATCATGCTGTCAGAAGTTTGACTGACTTCTACTGAATCAAACAAATTAATCTGAACAGTATCTGTGCTTTGACATGCACCAGAGTGGACTGAACTGTAACGGGATCATATGAACTGAAACACTTTAAACTGCTAATTTGTGGGTTTGGGATTCTGACAAGGCAGTTTTAGGGTGACATGGCTTGATATTATTGAAATAACACCAGAGCCAAAAGAAAAGAAAAAAAGCACCAGCAGTGCTCAAACATTCATCTGAAATGGTTTCTTAGAACATACACAGAGCAACAAAGAAGAGGAAAAAGGGCAGGAAAAAATCCATCGAGGACAAAGCCTGTGGCTGGGCTCCAAGGCTCGTACTGGAGGAAGCAACATGCACGTATCCGATGATAGGGCGAACAAAAGTCTTGTCTGGACTCTCCTTACTTGGAAACAAGAGAGGCAGGCCCACTCATTGTGTGAATGAATACAAATCAGGTAAGAAAACACCTTTGTGTTTCAGGTGGAAACCTGAAGCGAGACTCTCCTGCAAGCCACACAAAAACACTCCTCCTTTGATACTGATCTTCTTAACCTTGTTTTTCAGCAACAAGCTGCTCTGTAAAACCACTGTGTCACAATGGGGCAAAGGGGGGTGGAGGAGGAAAGGAAAGTTTCAGCACAGTGATACATTTAATCTGGCTGAAAAGCTTCCATTGTGGACTACAGTGCGGTTCTCATTAAAGCGCTATGACATTTGCAGCAACAGAGGAACGACCTCCATGAAAAAGAAAAGGGTATAAAACCAGAGAATGGAAGGTGACTGTGTAGTCAATCAAACGTACAAGGCATTACAAACCAGCCAAGCTAAGCAGGTGAATTCTTTATTACACATTCATGTTGTCATTCACTCTCTGGCCAGACGTTCTCGTTCCTTGTATGTCCTGTGTTTTTTTTTTGGAAATGTCTTTAAGTTAAGTCCCAGGTCAGCCTGCGGTTGCTGTGTCACGGTACCATCTGTTGAAGACTAAAAAGGTGTTTTCAATGGGTCTGCGAGCACAAAAGGAGCTCACTCTGGGCTAATGGCCCATCACTGACCCTGACATTTTTCTTTTGCGGTGTGCCAACGTGTCAGAGGAAGGGAGATTGTTTTCTGACACAAATGGTCTTTTTTGGTTGTTGAAAATAAACTGTCATGGTTACCGTAATGTTAACGCTGATCAAAGGCCGGTGGCTCGATCAAATATCCTGAGGGGTGGTGAACTTTAAAAGCCATGCCACAGCTTCTCTAATCACACACCGGCTCTGTGTAATTTACTTCTAACCTCAGTACCACTGCCAGTGCCATCACATTAAATTGCTCAGAACTTACTGTAATAGATTAACTGATTTCTGAATGGATTATAACCACGCAATACTAAAATATGTCCTCAATTCTTCTTTAGCCCCTTAAGTCCATTTTGATTCAATGTATTTAGTTATCTCAAAACACAGTTAGAATGGCTTTAAATTAAACCACAACAGGCAAAACATACACCATAGACTGTCAGTGTGATCTTTACAACTCAAGATAAACACAAATCTGAGGAAACTGTGCAGCTGAGTCGGACAGACACGCTTACTTTGACACTTTTAGTCCAGTGATCCATTAATTAGTAGGCCTAATCTATAGTTTCTGATAAGATATTTTAAGTGTGAAAAACTGCCTATGGTTTTAACCCCTGAAATATAATATTTCACTTTTTAAAATAACACTAACCATCAGATGACACTCTACGATAAAACGGCAAAGAATCAAAATGCTAAAATATGATTGATGATTCAACGAAAATCAGTATCTGTCAAAAAATTTAGTTTTGATGCACAAAAAAATCCACTTTAAAAACATTTGTGTGCCTTTCTCTGAGGTCAAACTAATACTGCAGGAATCTCGTTCATAAAAATCATACAGGCTGATTTTTCCACCAGACTCCAAGTGCTGTGACTCCAGTGGCTTGTGGGAAAAAAAGTCTCAGTCTGAGCCATGTGAAATTCCAGTTAGCATCAGTAGTCTCTGCTGACGACGAAACAGGAGAAGTTAAGTCTTTAGTGCTGCGGTGCAGATCATGTATCAAGAATACCAGATCCAGTTTCCCAGGTGTCAGAGCGCCCTGTGAAGTGGGGTGACTATCACATTTCCAGGTCAAGATGATCAAAGTGCTGGGTACACTTCGTACAATTTCCACCCAGCCAAAACATTCAATAAAGCATTCAGAAATGCGTTTTTCCTGGCAGACAATAATGCAGAGCGATGTTTGGCCATGTCAAGTGGTAATTTGAGGGAAGAGCTGGAAAGGCAGGGCATCCATTTTCAATGTTTACCCTAAAAAGAGGAATGACTTCCACTTTACTCAGACAAAGAAAATGTCTAAATGCTACTCTGAGATGAAATTAGTGGTAATCTAACCATAGAGGCCCTAACTGCACAGCAGCAGCACGCTATCACACTTCTCCTGCATTGTATCAGTGTTTTCCCCGGGGCTGCTCACATCTGAAAAGCTGGGTGTGATGGATGGCATGGTGTCACCGGGCTTAAAATAAAAGTGGACATCTGAAGGGTAAAAATGATCTATTTTGGGAAGGGCATTTTCATTTGCACCAGCAGCAGAGGTGGTCATGGAAAAGGAAACGCTTTTTTTTTTTTTCTCCAGGTCTATTTTAATTCAGCAGGGATAAGGGGGAGTGTTCAAAGTACTGTGTCATGGAGGTTTTATTTGACACTTCCTATTACTCAGGAATGATGGAGGGAATTTAAACCATCACCACCTCAGTGAAAAGAGTAATTATGTCTGCTGCAATTGCACTAAATTTAATCAAATCCCCAGATCTTGGTCAGGCTTATTTATGCAACCACAAATCACAGGTTTCTCTCAGAGGGCTTATCAATATTTTTATATTAACAATGAATGGAATGACGATGAAAGGGTCGCTTGTCGTGATAAACACACAGAGAAATATCACCTTTGCGGTTCCGCTCGGCTCTGCACAGCTTTTTCTTGCATCTTTCATCTCATTTTGATGGAAGTCAGAGTCTGTAAGTTAAGTTATTAAGTCAAAATTTCCACACACAGCAGGCAGCTGTTATGATAATCTGACTACCCGCCCAGCGCCGAAACGACAGACAAACAACGTTAGCGACTAGCTGGTGATCACAGTGGAGCATTTAGCAGCTCAAGAGCCAGACATTTTCCGCAGGAAGATGAATATTGGACTTAAATTTTCCAAATGCAACTCAAAATAACTGCTGGATATATAGGCAGCTGTTGGCTAACACCATATCAGCTCTTATTGATATGGTTTCTATTACAACCCCGCTGGCCCATAGAAGCACTTGTGCACTGTGTTTGAAATTAAGAATCATTATTCTAGCTGTGTGCCTTCGCCCTGTTCAGCACAATGTCACACCACCGTACTGCAAACCACATCATCGCTCTGATGCGCCGCTCACAGTTTGTGATCTTTCTGCTCAATATTTATCCATTACTCAAACTGGAGCATATGTGGTACAACATCCCCTTTTTTCTAGACTGAGTTTCAGTGGAGGGAATGTGCCTTTAGACACAAATTCTCTATCAGAATAAAAATTGAAAAAACCTCAAGAAGATCAAATTTTCTCTTCTAGGACGGACAGGGATACATGATTTGTCAGCTGTAGAGAGGAGACAGGTGTAGCAACAGTGGGGTTACAATGTGGAGAAATGGAAGTAGAAGTGCAGCTGCTACAAAGTCAAAGACAGCTGCACAGTATCAAACCAAGTAGCAGAACTTCTATATTTTAACAAATTTGGCATTTGTTCTAGTGGTAAATTCCTTTTTCGCTAGGAAAACCCTGGGAGCTAACCGGCAGTGTGTCAAAGCCTTTCAAAAGCCGCCCAGGCCATGCTATCCCTGTCATTACCATAGACAGCCCCCCATCATGCTCTCTGGTGCACAGGGTTCATTACACAGAATTAGATGTCACACAGATCAGAGCGAGCGTGATGCCACACACTGCTCTCCTCCTCAGTTATCTCTGTAAAGCACCGTTGCGAGGTGGATCGATAGCCGAGGTTTGGAGCTTCATTAGCTCAGTATGACTCCATCTCCATCAAGACACCTCTGGCACGCTACGCTAGTGTTGCGAGCTATATTTTACTCCCTGATCCTGAAGGTCCCGCTGTTTTACACACAAACACACAGGGACAAACAAGACCTTCACACATGATGGGGGTGGAGGAATCTGTGTCAGTCTCTGGCTCGATAAACAGGAGAAAGAAAGAGGACAAACAAACAGAGGTAAGTGATTAATGGTGTCACAAAGTGCCTTGAGTGGAGGGAAAAAATTACAAGGATGAAAAGAGCTCATTTACGGCTTTTCATTTCAAAGGAGAATGAGTGGGAAAAAAGCTACAAAGCAACTGGGATTTTCACAATGCTAATGATGTTTTGTTTGCATCGAAACGGCCAGTTGGTTTCATTTGGAAACAAGTTCAATTAAACCAACAGAGAAGATAAATGTGTAACAACCTCGCAACATGATTCAGCATTCGCTGCACTTTTAGGATGTTTGATCTGGCTGCGAGGCAATTCAAGCGCGCTGATAGCATCTGCCTCTTCTTCTTCTCTCTTCCATTAAGAATCATGTTCTGGTGAAGCTTATCAGACATCTAGGAATTCATCCACTTCTTCTGAGGGGGCTGGAGGGAGGCCAACTGTACTGGAAACAGAAGGGAGGGCCGCGCTTTTAAAGGCCGCTTGGAGACGGGGAAAAGGGGGCTATCATGTCGGCGGAGATCTCTAGGGCAACATAAATGTGCCACGAACGCTGGTTTTAACAACTGGGCAGAGACATCACTTACCAACTGCTGCAGTATTTATTTCTAAAACATTTTCTCTGGTTTAAATATTACCCAATTTTCGAGCAAGTGGATATTTTTCCCCCTCATGTCGTAAAGGTCTCCCGCGGCACATGTGAAATATAGAGATGCAGCAAGAAGGTCATGGCGAAACACCAAATACACCTGGTCAAAGTCATCTTAATCAGCGCAGATGAAACAAGACATTAGAGGCAACTGCAGCAACACTCGAGGGGAGGGTGTGTCACGCTACCAGCCTGCAATTTGTACAACCATCAGAGGCCATAATTACATTAACCTCAGACACCTCCTCTGTAAAAGTAATAGAGGAACCTACTTGAAACAGGAGGTGGGGGGGAGCTTTCAACCCCAACTTGAGGTTAAGGTTTTGTTGGCATCACAACATTGGGAGAATTGGGTTTGATTTGAGTGGTATCTCACTAAAAGTAATTCAAGATCAGCTTCAGGGTCTTTTTAAATGACTGCCTTTTGCTCTCCTGTTAAGCTCTACAGTTTCAAAAATGTGTTGGCCGGGGGAAGAGGCCAGCCTGAGCAGGGGGAGCGGGATGCCAAGGAATGTACTTAAGATCTAAAACAGACAAGATTTAAAGCCAAGAGCATTTAAATGCCAATACTAATCCACAAAATAATTCACTGCATAGCACAAACTGACTCTCCCTTACAGATACCATATGTTACCTCTGTGAGGAGGTGAAATGGGAAAAAAAGCCAAAAGAGATGCTTTCTTCTCCTAAAACTGTGTTATCTTAGTAATGAAATAGAAAACCATGCTCCTCTCTCTCTCGCTTCATGTTCTAAAGCAAGTCTATATTTCTGCTCTCTGTGGGTCCCGCTGTTGTTCTTGCCTCCATCATTGGGAGATTAGCCCAGAACAAACTGTTTGGTTTGCAGGGAGTTAAAATTTGCTAATGCATACACTCTCAAGTGTCCTTGTCTGCCACACTGCACTTAATTAGCATTTTAGTGCGAGCAGTTCTCTCTCCTTCAGTACCTCTGAAGGGGAAACATCACTCCGGTTCACACAAACACACACAGACACACACACACACATATATACTTTTAAAGTTGAGCTCCTGTAGTTTCTTACACGATTTGAGAGCAGGATGGGGAATGGAAAAGAGAGTTTGTGGGGGTCGATGGAAAAATGGGATAAAAGTCTCTCATGTGAAAACAGATGTCGGGGCTTCAGAGTTGTCTCTACTGAACTGGCTTGAAAGGACGTATTAATATATGGGTCAGATGTATAAAGCAGAGGTTCAGTGTCGGAGTGTCGACACTGCAGAGGGGTTTCTAGTTTCAGTGACTCGGTGGTTGTGCACAGACAGAAACCGAATCTCCACAGACATTCCTGCTGCTGGGAAGTGAACATTTCCAAATGTGCCACTCTGTGGATGTAAATGAATTAGTGCACTTAACTTGAACACTAAAATGAGCAACCGAGGAGACAATCTTTCACTGTTCAGAGTCGCTCCGGTGAAAGCTAGCGCACCAGGTTGGAAAATTACAGGTAATTGCTGAAGCCATTGAATCCAGTTTGGTTTTGGTTGAAAGACTAAAATAACAAAGCTCTGATTGCTGAAAAGACAAGGGCAGGGAGCTTGGAGGCCCCGTTGCTAAGAGTTAATTTGATACATATTTCTCCCCCTTGAAATGTCTGAGGTACTGGCAAGAGACGACGAAAAAAAAAAGAGTGAGAGGGAGGGTGAGACCCCCGCTCTCCCTGCAAATACTATCCATCTGCCATATTACATTTAACCAGCATGAGAAGCTAAGGGAGCGCCCTTGCACAATATTGTGTGAAGGCTGTCAAACTCAATGCAGGAGCTCGGTGCCCACTGCTCAGAGCTGAGGACACGGGGCCGCCTAAATTCAGTCTAATAATAACTTCTGACTGTGCACGCTCAGCACCAGCAAAATAGGAGAACACGTGGCTGAAAAAGAACTTTTAATTATTCATGCCTGTTTTATTTCCGTTTTTTTTCAAATCAGCTAATTGAAACTGTAATATGATGGCCCCCAGATGAAAACACCAACAGCTATCAACAGCTTTTTTGAAACAGTTTTTGCCTAATCGCCAAATTAGAATTCAAAATGAGCAGCGAGAGTAAAAAGCTGCAGCAGATGCAAACAAAAATACTAGATTTTGCAGAACATTGCGCTGGCGTCTTCGCAGTGATGCTTCGGGTTGCCTCTGTGGTGTGATCTAGTTTATATTTACATTGGCAATTTCACTATTAATGTTTAAATAGGAGCACTCCAGTGATTTAGTACTGCATTAAGAGAAATTGAATTAAAAATGGAGAGAACTAAAGCAGATTTCAATCAAAAATGCTGGATCCATCATTTTTCATAGACTTTCCAAGATTTTTAAACTCAACCCCCTTAGTTTATGACATAAGTTACACATATACGTCTCCGGGAAAAGAAAAAATACCTACTTTAGTGCTGTTACATTGAATTTTAAGAGAGCTATAATTAAACTGCCACTCCAAATAATGATTATTATCATTATTGATTAATTAGTCAGTTAAAAATGTCATGTTTTGTCTCCCCAGTCAGTGAATGTTTGGCATGACCCTCCAATAAATGACCTGAAAACGGTCTGTGCTTCACTTTCTGTCAACTAATCAATTTGTTGTTTCAACACTAAATCCAACATTTTCCTCTAAACTCTGCATCTGCCAACTTCAAAATTATAAAATCACTCTGAGTTCACAGCGAGGTTCGAGTATCTTTAGACCTCTGTGACACAACACGGTGCTGACAGTCAGTGCTGGTAATGCTACAGCACTAAAATCAAGCTCAGAAGAAATCAATTGCCTGGAGGCGAAAAGTGTGAACTTTCATACCCTAAGCCCAATTTCCTTGAAAGTGGAGGCCCTAAATCAAATCAAGTCAAGCCAATGCACCATGGAATTATGCAAAAAATGACACAGCTATATAAAATGACAACTAGTAAGAAATACTGCCAAGGCTAAGAAACTTCAGAGCTTGTTTATCCGCTCCACATGTTTTTACCTTCCCGGTGCAGCGATGATGCTACGAGTCAACTCCGATCGTCTTTGTTTTTATTCAGGCCAACAGGGAGAAATATTGAGTGCACACAGATGATGTAAACATACAAGGAGGAAGAGCAGAAGCAGGGGCACTCAACAGTCTTCTAGTCTAGTAAATGCAAGAATAAGATCTACAAAGACTCTCGTAGCTGCCGTGTTTCTGATTGTGAAGAGACGGGGTCGGTTTCTGCTCAAACCTGAAGCTGCCTTTTACAGTTCACTTCTGAGTGAAGAGCAGTTTGCTACCTGTGCACGGCTAATCTCAGCTGATGGAAATACCTCCGCAGGACTTCAAAATCTGAGCGATCAAAAGGAAAAAAATGGCAGAGACGGAGAAACACTGAAGGAGCTTTCAACTTTTTAAAGTAAATGGATGATAATGCCATTAAAAGTTGGCTGGTGTTCCTGTACTTATATTCTGCCTGTGAGTTATTGTGAAAGTTATTGCTCTGCACTGACCCAAACAGACATTTTCCTCCCTCAAAGCATTGAAATATTAGTAGAGTAGCGTGCTAAGAGCTTCTCCCACTTGAGAGTAGCATCTCAGGCTAAGATGGATATAATGGCAGCCAGAAAATGAGTCTTTCTTAAGCCTCAAACAAAAACCTAAAAATTCAGCTGGTAGGCGTCGGCGTTGTCTGCCAAAAGTAACAGGGCGAAGAAATGTGTTAGATGTTAAATTAAAATTGTCCAGAGGCATTCGCATGCTGCTTGCCTTTGATAGTTCAGACTGCAAGACTTATTAGCTGCAATGTGTTCGATCTAACCTCTCTGTAGGACGAGATGACTAATGCATATCAGGGACTTGTTTCATGAGGATATATGCAGGGTTAAACTAGTCTTTCTTTAATCTTGGACTCGTCTAATACTAGGCAGACGTTTTAACAAACATCAAAACTAATTTGAGACTAAGAAGTAGCTGCCTGAGCCTGAGGCTGACTCAGAGCTAAGAGACATGTTTCCATGGTTTCCGAGCTGCATAATGTGTATTTTGCTGATTACCATAAATTTCTTTTTTACTTTTCATTTTCTTTGATATATATATGTCATTTCCATCAACTGTAGCATTAATACTTAATTTACAGCCAGCACTATTTCTCCCAGATCAGGTGTTTTTCAGTCAGATATTGTTACCAACACAATAAAATGTCATGTAGCTGTTGACTTTTCTTTTGCTCTCTGTTGGAATGAGTACAGCTGAGCAGCTTGAAGTGGGAACGTGGTCGGCCAAATCTTTTAGTTCACAAAAGCTTAAGTAAAGTTTTCATCAAAACTTTGTGTGAAAATGTAACTGAACTTCATGAAAATCTACAAAAAGCCAAGCAAATTAAAATAATAAAAAGTGACATAATGAAAAGTGTGCCAGTCAAACCTCAAACAAACAAAAACACCGATGAGGGAAATATTGTGTTAATACGAGGACCAGTAAAGTGGATGGAAATGTGAACAGATTTGCATTTTCTTTTGCTGATTTTCTGGATATTCAGTTCAAATTGGAGCTACGTTTGGATGAAAACTTGACCGCAGATCTGATGTTTTCTTCTGCCACAATTTTTCTTCCCTTCAATGGAGCAGAAGCCTCAATGGGTGCTTAAGTCACATGCTTCATGTATATTATGATTTATTCCCGTAGTCTGGGTCCATTGCAGTTTCCTTTTAGTAGTACACTATTCAAACCCAGCAAAGTGGAAAACTTTCTTACTGTATTTTGACTTTTTTCCACTTTAAAATCTGCAAAAAATGTGGATATAAATGCACCATTAGACAAATATCTCTTTAATCATGAATAAATCATTCTCTACATAATAAACCGTGAATACTTTACTCTATAGTGGGCAATAAACTGAGATCACTTAGGGCTGCCATTGAACCATTTATGCTTCTATCAAAGGGAAAACATTCCAATGTGGAATTTTTACTAAAGTAAAGTTTAGTGTGGATGTTATGGACACTATATATTTTGTTCCATTGTGTGAATTTTTTGAGGGAATTACATTTTATAGAGCATGAAATTTATAATTAAGAAGTATAACACATTAAGCAACAAATACTAATGAATTACAGACAGTTTTTCCAAAAAGTAAGTGTTAATTTACCCAAAGTGGTCCAAATTACATAGTTAGCAACTAAAATTCTTTGAGTAGCTGACAGACTTTTTGTTAGAGCTACCCCTAAAAGTCAGTTTACCCTTTACTTTGACTCACTAGTGCAGGTATTGGGCACTAAACCAAGAACTCATGTTACAGCCTCGTTGCTGTTTGTCTCCGCCAACCAGTCAAGTTGCCATTTCCATCCATTTTAGTCCAGACTTGACTTTTCACCTTTTCATCCTATTAGATATTTGAATTAAATTATGTCATAATTAGCTCACAAATTTCTTGAGCTATGGCCAAAAACATGTCCTGTGAGGTCCCTTTAACCTTGAGCTTTGACCACCAAAATCTAATCGGTTCATCCTCTGGTCCAAATGAGCATTTGTGCCAAATTTAGTGAAATTCCCTCAGAGAGATTAAGAGATATTTTGTTCATGAGAAAGGGTCTGCTGATCGCACCGACAAAAATAAGTTTAGACGGACAACCCAAAAACATAATGCCTCCGGCCTCAGCTATTGCTGGCACTGAGGCATAATAAAGTAAAATGTTTTGGATTATAAACCTCTTTAGCCAAGTCCAGAGAAAAGACCAGTCACTCTCCTGCCTGATTTATTATGACAAGAGCCTCTCAGACGGACAGGAGAGTCAGACTCAGCTTCCATTTTTCTAAAATTTCACAGTGCTTGAGATTCGTAAGTGGACCAGCCTGACTGAAACACACAGGATGTGGAGTGCTATATAGGAAATCTGTGAATCATCTCTCAGTAATGTACTGATAGTAGAGTACATGCCAGCATTTGGTGACTGGAGAATTCTTCATTTCAAAGACAAAGAAACATTAACAAAAATTCAGTATCTAACATGTCAGTCTGGTTGAAGAGTATCCATTACTTAATATACACCCACACTTCTTAGAGCCTAGCTGCAACATGAAAAATTACCACTTAAGGGAAAAATAAACGTATAAAGCTGGTCTGAGGAGCAGGAGGTGGAAGGTTGCCTTCTAATTGCTGGAGGGGAGAGAAACCATGTTAGAGTAAACAAAGTCTGATCGATGGTGGGGATTATATCAGAAAGAGCCTTTGGCCTTTGGCCAAGACGAGCAAACACACTGGTCTCTGTCTCTGCTACAGATGGAAAAAATAGCCAAGGCAAAAAGCTGGTGAGTTAAAAGCATTATATTTCACAGAGGGAGGGGGAGAGGGAGGGGGCAGATATAGCGTAGTACAATGCCAGATATGACATGTAGCCAACTATATCACGTCTTGGCTATTTGTATCAGACAGAAATGCCAGTAGATAAGAGAGCAGTGTTGTGAGTTTGATGGAAGGCTGTTCCGGCTGGAGGCTTAGCTTTAGGTCAGGCTATACTCCCACGGCGCTGCAGTGCTGTGTGTGAAACCTCTCCATCACCACACGCACAAGTTCAACGCGCTGTTAGCTGGTCACGGCCAGGGAGAAATGTATTCTGTATACTCCCGGCTTCAATGTGGCAATTGCAATTCACATAAGCCACTTAAGGAAATCTGCAGAGGGAGAGAAAAAGGTAGAGAACTGAGAGGGGCTTACGAGTTATTGGAGCCTTTTAAACACGGAGGCTCGTCATCAGACAGGGTTTCCTTTTTTTTCATCAAGTCTTGTAAATGAGTTCACTCCATTGCTTTTAAACCCCTGTAAAGGTATTAAGTCTGAAAATAACATAATTCATTACCTCTGTCTGAAACATGTTTAACTTGAAGATGTAATATGAGCAAAAGTGCTTTGGTCTTGGCTGCAAGGATTTTTAGAAAAAGGAAAAAAAAAGGCGAGTAGGTATGTGCAAAATGTAAGCTATTCAGTCTGGGATGTCATTCAGCGCAAAACGAATACTAATGACTTTTGAATCCATTCAGTGACTCACTTCAATTTGTGATTTATATTAATGGGCCGTGTATTGCTTTCTCCACATCCAGCAGGGCTGTGTTCTGGTAAATTTCACCATAATATTCATGTCGATAAACAGGTGACGACTTGGAGAAAGGACTGATTATATTTGCTAATCCCCAAAGAAATTAGGCGAGATTGATGAATGCGTGCATATACTCCACACAAAGCCTTGGGAGTCTCTAAAAGCTGTTACCATGGTGGTATCCCATTAGAATAACAAACATTTCCCCTGGATGTTTAACATCGCTTCCCAGTGAGCACAGCTCTCCCTAAACCTCCCCCCTCTCTCCCTCTCTCTCTCTCTCTCTCAAGCACCTGCCTTCACATTTTCCACTTCTAAAATTCCACCAGCCGCGTGGAAAAAAAAAAAGAAGGGTGAAATATGAAATGCAGTTACGAGAAAACTTGAGTGCCAAAAAAAGGACTTTTCTTCAAACCCGTAATAACTTTCCATGGGAATAGGGAGAAACTTAAAAAGAATAACACTTCCCCTTGATTTTCTACTCCTACCACTTTTTTAAGCAGTCAGTGAATTTCCTGGAGTGATAAGGGCTTAGCCAATGTAATCCTCAGAGGACCCTTCTCTGGCATGCTAGGAATCAAGAAACCTTTCCCTCTCAAAAAAAAAAAAAAAAAAAAAAATGTAGAAAAAGACAGAGAGAGGGAGGCAACAGTAGGTTTGGGAACAAGGAGGAGAGGCAGCCAGCATGCCATCTCCCACACATGCTGGCGAATGCAAATTAGCATGTGTGGAAAGAGCAGCCGGACTCGTCTCAGCTGGAGATCAACAGAGGAATATTGATATGACAATGTGAGGGGCTTCCCTGACTCCGACAGCAGGGGCCACTGAGGATGCTCTAATTGGCCTCACGCAAGGAAAGGGTGGGGTTGGTGGAGGGGGTGTGCTGCCATAAATGTTTCACAGAGATTGATTCATTATCAGTTTGCTCGACAGGCTGGGTGGGCCTCGTAAAAGTGTACCATCTTGAACTGGTAGCATGTAAGTCACTGGCACGGCGACAGGACAGAATATATCATCCCGACCTTTCACTTCAGATATTGAAATGAGAGCCTGAAACATGACTTGCCACACTGCAGGACTACTACTCTTGCATTTCAAAATGCCGGAGTAGAAAGATAGTGCAATGATAGGTGACAGTGCAAGGGAAAACATTAATAATTTACGAATGTCTCCTCTGTCAGGATATGCCATGCTATGATGTGCTGTCTTTTTTTGCCTAACACCAGACGTCAAAGCTAGATGGCAAGTTTGAGGTATAAATATTCTTTTGATTAAGGGGGAGGCCACATGTGCAGAATGTATGGTAGTCTATTTGTATTGTCATGAAAAACAGACCTAAAAAGTTTGGCTAATAAATCCATTTACGGACTCTTATAACTTCTGGTTTACCTTTCTGGTCAATTAATGGCTTCTGTATCATTACCAACACTTGCACATACTGTAACAGTTTGCTACATGAGAGCTCATAAAATTTTACAACCAAACTCTCTTCCGTCTCCTAATGTGGTTAAACGAGACGCTTTTGCTCAGTGATAAATGTGCACAAATTATTCAATATCCCACAAAAACTAATCTGTCCGTTAAAAAAGAACTGCAGGCTTCACAGACACGCAGAGCTGCTGAAGATCACTGGCAGCCATTTAAGAGCCGTGAGAAAGGCAGTTGAGCATCTCAGCTTCTCGCTGGGTGGTTGGTTACATGTGGTTGACACATTTGCATCTTCAAAGATGCACACAGACAAACTCAATATGTGTGAGAATGTCTGGGCGGCATGTGGAAAACCCCAGCCCTTCCTCTGAAGAGGTTTCCTCCCCCTCTCAAAGACTATACGACGTTTTGAGGTCCTTTATCTGTCAAGCAGTGAGTTGTAAACAAGTTGCTTGGACTGGATGCACAGAACACAGTTGCTGTATACAGTGCAGCCCTGTCTGCTTTGCACCAAACCGAAAAGGCGCCGCAGGAAACTACAAATCAGGAACCATTACACAGCAACAAATATGACAGGAACAGTGCTGCACATTATTTGAGCTCCAAGACTCATTCACTCAGTGTCTCTTCCAATGAGCGTGAACAATGGAAGCAGAGTGTGCATTGTGCTGCAGAGCAGGAGACTGTTCCTCTGAATTGGGGGTAAATTACAAAAGAGGCCTGTGCAAATTAGACGTGATGGCTTCATAATACGTCTGAAGTGTCAGCTTCTCCAGAAACCTATCCCCAGGCTACACTCACGGATCGACGCTTTGAACTTCCAATTATTCCTGCCAAACCGCAGCAATCACCGTGCTGTAAAACAATCATTCTAGCATTACAAAACACACAGGATCAATGCTTACTCAGTCGCTGGCAACGACGGGGTTACAAACTTAAAGCATGCTTTCATTACATGATGCAGTTAATCTACATGCAGATAACTACCTCGCCGTTGAGTCTAACAAGCACGTACGTCTTTGTTTTTCCTTTTAAAACAACTTTTCAACTGGGGTCCTGGAAGAAGATTAATATCTCTGAAGTGTTTGTAGTGGTTTTAATCCTGAGAGACCATTTGTTACAGATGGAAGAAGAGGACCGGAGGGAAACAGCTGTATTTCAAGAGGAACCATCCAGAGCTGTGTTCCCTCCTGATATTCATTTGGTGAGGGAATGTATTCAAGCACTATCACAGCTCCATAAGATTACTGCACAGAGAGGACTCATAAACAGAAACACAAAACCCGAACAGGATCTGGCGTGTGTGCAGCAGCCGAGCAATTTCATATTCCAATATGACCTCTTACTCATGTATAATTCTGCACGCAAAGAAATAAATTACCTTTGCAATTTGGGACACCTCCAAAGGTGCTACTGGGTGCCATTTGTCTGCAATATGTTCAGAGATTGCGAGCTGGCAAACTAAAAGAGAAGCTAAAACCCCGGCGGGATGACCGGGTCGAACACCTCAGTTGAACCGGAAAAAGTGACCACAATGGTTGAATAGAGTGAGACTCGGAGTAAAATGGAGCCCAAGGGAGTAGCAGGAAAAAAAAGAGAAAAAAATGCTTCCTGTAAACACAGACTAAGAATTATTTACTCACAAGGCTAAACATTAAAGCGTCATCTCATCCTTAATTAAGTCTTGTTTATATTTCCCAATGACAAGTGAGTAATATACATAGTATGTCTAGTTGAGATGCATCAATATTGTCTCCTCAACTGTGCCTGCTACATAATTAATACACAAACTGACATGACATGGATATGATATGACAAGAGTATCAGAGGCGAAGAGTTAGAAAAAGAGCTGAGTGAATGCATTTTTCATGAACTGCAGAGCTCCCCAGCCAAAGTTTTAGACATGATGTTTCAGTTTCACAGACGAAAAAGGGGGCATGGAGGGCAAGAGAGGCAAATATGTGGTTGTAGGAAAACAAACCCGGGATTTTGTATGCAATTGCAGTAATGCCGATATGTCCACATCTTTGATCACACATTCAGAAGTTTGGCCTTGCGTCTACCTTTCGGCTATTAGACCAGGGTCTCGTTCAAAAAAGAAACTGCAAATGTGATACAACCTCCTCTCATCTTCTTGCTTCCACTGATGTCTCAACATCTGATGGGCCGAGGCGTTGCTACAGCTGCTGATACTTAATAAAAAGCGAAGGCTGGATTTCTTTAAGGGTAGCATTTTCCATTTCTTTCACCGTTCCTCCTCAGATTGGTGAAACTATAAATAGCCTCAATTTCTAGTTCTGTGGAAGAAAAAAAAAAACACAGGTGTAGTGAAGAATTCATTTTGCAGTGTATTTGGACAGGGCTGCTGCGCTCTGCCACTGGGAGGGGGGCCTTACAGGGGCCATTCCTCCTCATTCAGAGCCATTACCACCCCACTGTCACTGCCAGTCTGTCCCCTCACCCATCACACAGCCCAGAGTGGGCTCAAACCTCGCAACTAAATCACATTCTACGCACAAACGGCCGGGGCCGTGCAGCATCTACTGTATCTAATCTAATCTGTCCATCTCCTGTGTCCCTACACATGCACATCAACACACACACACACCAGGCAAGTCTCTGGAAAAGGCAGGCCAACATCTCTGCACCTCAATCATGTACATTTCCGCTGTGTGTGGTGAAACAAGAGTCAGTAATGCAAATCAGAAATCAGGATTTGCCTCGATAATTGGGGTTTTATCAGCTCATTAAGAAACAGGGAGGCATCGCTGAAATGAGCATGCAATATTCCCATTAAAACCGCCAAAGGAGAGAGCACTTAGAACGTATCAACACGAGTCCTTGGAAGAGAGAGGAAAGCAGCTTTGATTGATAAGGTTACTATCTTGTCAGTTAAAAAAAAAAAAAAACACCATAGGGGAAGCAGCAATTTAGCAGAAAGAACAGAGTGAATGTTCTCAGGTGGCCCTGATGGCCACTTGTCTGCCCCTCAGTGTTATAATGCCCGGGACAAAATGGCACATTGTATTATAAATTTGACAGATTTATTATTACAGTTGTTTAACCTCTTTATAATCAAATCATGTTAGGGGTTCAAGGAGACTCTCTCCGACTGAATTACAATCATTTTAGCTTGATTTAAATTCTCACCGTGTCGCTGGTTCCAGTTACCCCATGCAGGCACATTTCCTGTTTACGTCCTGCATCATTTTAAGTCAAGTGTACAGGGGAGTATTAAAAAAATAATATGAATCATGGTACTTTTTGCACTACGAGTCCTGTGTAAAAACACAATAGAAAAGTGCTTTTAAAGCTATTATATTGCACCTAAGGGAAATGATGGGGTACAAAGTTGGTATTCCACCCTCCTCTGGTCCACCGAAATAGCCTTTGTGGTACAAACTGTACTGCTAACACTCACAAAGCTGACTGGCAGGATACAAATTTATTATTATTAAAGTGAGTGGGCAAAGGCACATTAATCCCACAGTCTCAGTGTGACAGACAGGAAGGGTGACATGCTGGCATATTGTGTTTCATGTACAGTAATTGCTGCAGCTCAAAGTGCTCCGAGGTGAAATCGTAGCATACAGTACGGCGATGAACGAAGCATGTCATTGGGCCTACAGGGAGAGGACTGTCATTAGCTACAGGACGCTGATGATTGAGTAACACTCTCTTACTGCTGCAGAGGAAAAACAACCAAACGCCTTCCGCACAATCAATACCGTTTGAGCCGATGGAATGCAAATAGCGACTATTCTGGCTGCATGACATGGGATGATGCACCATTACTTATTCTGGCTCCATTCAATGTCATCATTAGCCTTTACAGTGTCAGATCCGCTCAATAAAGGGCATTATTTCCAAAAGGATAAGCGCTGCATTAATCCTTTTATGCTGCTTTCAGCAGGATAGACTCTCCCATAGCTAATATTAATGTGCTAGGTGTCAAGAGTGAGATGGCTAATCCTGATAACTCAGGATGTACAGTCAACTTTGCAGATGGCTATCTGCCCTGCACTAGCACTCCTAATAGGCACAGGAACAGGATGTGCTTTTAATGCTGCACTTCCCGAATGTCGTCTTCAAAGAAAACGATAATTTTCAACGGGGCTTTCTGAACTGAGAAGATAAGCCAGAGAACGGGGGAGGACAAAATAAAAATGATGCTCGCCTCAGAGAGGGAAAAATAGCTTCCTGATATAGTCCTAGCTCCCTCTTTAAAGCTGACACCTAGAACATACAGTTTATCAATTATACATGAAGCCAGAATCCATCTTCTGTTGGCAGCTTGTTTGGATCCGGCCCGAGCCCTCTGAGTGGTGAAATGTGTCTGGGAGCCCCCATCCCTCCTGTCGCCTTTTTCCACTTGCAGCCTGTCCTTAAATCAATCCCTTTTTAGGCCTGAATTTATTTTTCCTGTAACAAATCTGTCTTGGCAAATGATGTCACATAAGCGGGGAGAATGACAGCCTGATGTCTATGTGGGGAACATCAACCTTGCTCCAGCAGCCTCCTCCCAAGGTGAGTAATCATGCTGAGGAGCGGTGCAGTGTGTGGATGCCAGCCAGAGTCCAAACAAACCCAGAGTCTGTTGCTCAAGATAAACAAACCAATTAGGGGGAAGGCATGTTATTCCTCAGTTGGTGGGATATTTGCTAGATGGAAAATAATCAATGCATTCTTATTTCCACGGGGTGAAGCAGAAAACTCCTGAGCAGAATAAAATCTAGGCAGAGAGGGAAAGTAAAATTATTCATTAGAAAAAATAAATAATGGGACTAAACTAGCTACTAGTCATGTAATTAATCCATGCAGGCTCAGTGGAGAGAAGAGAGCACAGAGGGGAAGATTCATCATAGCGTTTTTCCCCCTCGCTCCCAGGGATACATGCCCTTCTTGTGTGGATGAGTCAGCTTACATCTTCTGACAACTGTGAGCCAAGGGCTTTGTCAAAAGGAACCACAGTTATTGTTTTGATTGGTCCCCCCTTGTTATGTTGGGAGCACAAAATGCTTTCAAATGTGATTGCGCCACAGCATCTGAAAATAAAGCACGCACATATAGGACATCAAAAAGGAAGATGTCTGCTTTTTATTTACTGAGGACAATCATTTGGCACTTTGGCGCTCTCTCTGGCCTCTCCTCCACACTGGAGCAAGCGGCCCTATCAGTAATTGCAGGGAGCGGCCCCATTGGCCAGCCAAAGCATTAGACAACTGGGCTCACGGTGCATGACATTCAAGCTGGCCAATAACGACAGACATGCTAATCAAAGCGTCTCTGGTGTCCCTACGACAGGGCGGCTGGAGGACTTTGCCCGGTTGGGGTGATGTGCAGCTGCTCTGGCTGCATTTCCACCCGGCCCCCTCAGGGCCTCGGTACCAGACTAACCACTGGCACAAGTATTTAGATGCCAGAGAAACAACAACAACAAAAAAATGGCGGAGGGTATCAATGCCACACATGAAAAATAAATCACAGCCAGCTTGTTAGCATGGCAGGGAAAGAGGGAAAGAGGAAGAGAGGGACAGAGGAAGGGGAGGGGGGGAAAAAAGAACTGGGTTAAGAGATTTAATGTGCTGCTGAAAATCTGACACTTGCCAGAGGTCCAAATGTTCCACCAGAGCAACGGCAGCCCTGCCGGCTAAGTCTCTATAAAGCCTCCAAAGCTGCTTACAATATACACTTGAGAAACAATAGATAAGGTCAGAGTAGTAGCCTACGTCTGAGGGGGACCATGTATGAAAAATAAACACTTTCCCACTGCTGGTGCTAACCCCAGGCATGCTAAGTGAAACCAAGGCAAGGAGCAGTACGTCTGCAAACTATTCAATGAGTCATGGAAAACGCACTTAAAATTAAATAAGTTAACAGAACTGAACCATTTAAAAGATTTATGAAAAAAGAATTACAGATTCTAAGTTTTATTATCCTTGTTAACTGAATATATGTAGTTTTTGGAGGATCGGTCAGACGAAACAAGGAATATAATTATATAAAAAAACAACTGACTTTTAATCAAATAAAGCAATAAGTAGTTACAACCAACAATGCAACATTTTTGGAAACATGCTTCCACTTTCTTGCCACTCTCATCTCTGGATATTGAATATTAAGCTACAGTCAGTTAGCTTAGACAGTTAGCTTAGCTTAGCATAAAAACACTGATACCAGGGGAAAACAGCTTGCTTGGCTCAGTCCCAAAACAAAGAAAATCCAACAAGCAGCATGTTTAAAGTGCGCTAATTGATACATTATATGTTGTTTGCTTAATCATTATGAAAACAGAAGTGTTAAAACAACAAGTATGTGGAGGTTATGTGGAGGAAAAATTTCTTGGCCGGGTGCAGGGATTTCTTGCGAGGCTGCTCATCATTGTGTGATTGACAGACAACCAGCGCAGACACTGAGAAGTCACTGCTCGCAGCCAAGAAATAGTCCCACTCATAGTTCCCATTGAAAACCACTCATAGGTGAAGTAAATAACATTAATCATCTTGCTATAATGCAATATTCTGTGGGGTAACCTTGGCTCCTGGCATTCATGTGGATGCTACTTTGACATGTACAGATGCCACACCACAAAAAACTGATCAGTAGTTGCTCGAGGAACATGACCAAGAGCTCATAGCAGGTCCCAATCTGATCCTCAAGGCCGATTAGTGCATAACGTCATATATAACCTTAACTTGCCCTTTGTACACTTTGGTTTTCAATCACCAAACAGAGAAGAAACTTGTACCAGTACCAGCCCCAAGTAATAAACCATGAACTAAGATGATTTTAATTAATAAGAAAACTAATGTTACACTAAACTGATGCTTGAATTTTCTAATGAAATGCACACATGCATCAGTTTTTATCTTCCACATTACATCAACACATCAACACATGTATGCATCATTTGCTATAAGTATTTTGTACATCTGAAGACAAGTTGAATAGTTTGTGACCAACCTGTTATTAAGTAGCCTAAGGTCATGTAATAACAACTGACCAAACTCCATCTTCGAAAACAAGAAAATAAGATGCGACCTTGCATTAAGATGAATTTTTAAAACGCTCCCATAAACAGAATTTAAATCAGGCTCTGTAATAATGGAAATCTTGAGGATTATAACTTAAATAAATTAATTCTAAAATCATTACAAAATATTATACTATCCTCAGAAGTCATTAGTCTCCTTTAAAAAGGGAGAGGAAAAAATTACTGGCAGTTTACAATGGATCCAGGCCAAACTGGCAGAAGGAAGCTATGCGCTGGCTTATTACAGACCATAAACAAATTACAGCGACATAAAAGGGAAAAATGAAACCTTGCAGAAGGAAACAATTCTCAAAGAACGGTGTCCAGCATCTGCCACACAGAGATGCACATCTGTGGCGATTCTTTGTAGGCCGCTTTCAGAAAACTGTCAAGATGACCCGAGTGCTACGGGTGGTTTGTGGCGACGAGAATATTCCAGCAATATTTATTCAGTCAAGGCTTTATGCTCCAGCGTGATAATGTAACACCGTCTGACACTTAACTCTACTCACTATCTTTGCCCAGGAGACACACTATCCTAAAGCGTCTGCGGTTCCATCATGTGAATCTTAATCAGATACTTAGCCAGTAGAGCAGGTTTTTACTCTCCCTGGTGAGAGTATCAACACATGGCCATCAGGCACAATTCACAGCCGCAAAGTGGCTATTTATTTTCTGCTCAGCATTACTTGACAAATAATTACTCAGTCTATTCAATTAAGCTGTGGAACTCACACAAATGGCCACAACATCCCAGTGTAGCGCCGAAACATTATTCTACGTTTTTTACAACTTAGTCTCATGAATAAAAAAAAAAAAGAAAAGAAAAAAAAAAAAAAAGAAAAAGCACACACGCCAGGTGCTTTGATGCAGAGGGGACGAGGTGAATACAAGCAGAAATATCATTAAGTCCGAACTATTTCATCCAGAGGAAAACAGACTTGTTGCCGTTGGAGCAGATGCACACAGTAATCTGGGGTGAAAGGACATGGTGTTTTCCCTGCTGTAGAGGAAAAACTGTTTTACAGGGCAACGTGGGTGTAGGAGGAGAAAGTCACTGCATGCTAGTAGAATAACACGGACTGGAAACCTACCAGAGTCCAACTGCCTCCCCAACAACCACCACCAAGAGGCAATTACTCAAGATACAGTGGATTAAAGCATTCCCCCCACCCCCCTGTTGTTATTCAAATTATTAATTGGAAATAAAAGACTCCCAAAATAAATCCGGCTCAGTCCTGCCAACTTTGAAGTATTTCCACACGCAATTCTGACAACAAATAAATATAAATAAATCAGGAAATACACAAATCTGAACCAAAATAGATGCCAGTCAGTATGATGAGAACTTCTTACTCTGTAATAACAAAACGAGGCGAACTCTGACATCCTTGTAAACTTTCTTTTACAATTTCAAACATATTTGCTTTTTCTTAAGCTCACGGTGTTTATATTGAAGTTAAACAAATAAATGGAAAGATAAACAGTCGGGGGAAGCAATTAAGTACATTTATTCAGGTACCACACAGTAGCACACATATTCTGAGGCACTTGTGCTTTACTCTCTATTTAAATGGAAAGAATAAGAACACAATATACAATACAATGCCCTTGTAATACTGTAACACTGTGAAAAACAGAGCATTGCTGATGCTTTGTACATTTTACAAACAATTTTCAACACATATATTCTATATACTGGTGAAAGTTTTCTATATTACAGTGGGTTAGTAGAAATAATGGTTTGGCAGTTTGAGGTAAATTCTTTGAGAGAGGTGTTTAGAAGTTTCAGGTTAAACTAACATCCAGAACACAAATTTTGTTCCAATCCATACATGAGTCAAACCTGACATTTTTGCCTCCCAGTAGTGCTAAGGGTAGTGTAGGATGAATGAGTAGGTTGCAAGCAACATGAAACGCTCCGATTAACACCAGCAACGTGTCTGAAACCACCCATTGAATCACTTATTCACCACACTTGTAAAATAGATGTTAATTAATTTCCTTTAAAGTGAGCAATGATCTGCAATTTTGGCCACTATCATTATTTTTGCAATATCGCTGACAGCTACTGAGTTGTACGACTTAATTATCGCATCTCTACAATGCATGAAGGACATGTGAGGAAAAAGCAGTGGGCATTACATTTTTTCATTGCCTTGTTTGATTTTTTAAGGGAGCTTTACAGTGCATAAAATAACACAAAATTTGGACACCATTTAGGTAAAAGGACAGTAAATATAGTGTACTATGTTCACATAGGGTGGGATTTCAGACTCAACTCTTTCCCATAGCCATAAAGGTTGTACATATATTTGAAAGCTGCAATAGCAACATAAATAATTCTGCATATGTTGGACTTTTACAGTATTCCGTGCAGTATTGCAACTTTTACTTAAGCAAAAACATCTAAAATAGCCTCCCAACTCTGACATTAAGTAGTAAACCCAAATCAGGAGTAAGGATAATTGTAAACAACCTAAATAAATCCTACAGTTGAGTGAAAGCCACAGGATGTCTCCACAGCCAGCGTCTTTGGCCTCTCCACCCTAATTTACCACACTCCGCCCACTCAGGCCTGCAGGGCTGTGGAGCTGGCTGATCCTCCAGCAGGGCCGGGCCAGCCCATACGTCCCACTGGCACAGGACGCCCCGCCAAGAGCCAATCACCAAGCCGGCACTCCTGACAGCTCATTACCACTCAATTAGGCAGGTGCACCTCCACGCACAGCCTTCTGACAAATACAGCCCTCCCAGATGCATGTTTAACATTCGAGAGAATTATATAGTGACAGCAAACACTAAACGCCTCACCCTTATCACTTGATTGCCTCAAGATTGAAATCCTATAATTGGCCCAGGCCAGCGGGAGAAAAAAATAAATAAGCCAATAAATATGATGCAGTCGACTTGTAATTGAACAATTATGAATTCATATTCATAAGATGTTTGCTGGCAATTACAAAATGCCATCTGATTAGGCGCAATTTGAAATGACATTGTTCCGTGCTAAAGACACTGTGGTGTCAGCCTAATAAAGAGAAGACACATCATAGCGGTTGCTCGGCCACCGACATGACCTCCAGAGATGAGAGACATGCTGACACAGTGGCTTGGCCGGTGACAGACGGGACTTGGCACCCATCGCTCTTTGTCCCCTAAATCTACTGCTTATACTCGCTCGCGCTGAAAAATAACACCACCAAGGGTTGACTTTCAAATTTTAACACCAGTGGGCACAGATTGTACACATAACAAAACACAAGCAAGGCAAAAAAATGTTGATCCCTTGAGAACAGATTCTAATCAAGATGAAATGATTTACAAATCTATTTAATAAGGCTTGCCAGAAGTCAAACTTGGCATGTAAATGCGGTGGGGATTAAATTTCATCGGCAACCAAGACTGTAACTGATCGCCTGCAGACAAAGGGGGAGCCTGCCAGTTTTTTTCTCCCCCCTACACTTCTCTTCCCTCCCTCCCTCCCTCCCTTTTTTCTCTCCACTGCCTGCATTTTGCCTCGTGATCCCTCCCTGGCTATGTGGAAGGACAGGGGCAGTGCAGAGTGGTGCAGTACAGAGTGGAGAGGAAAGAGAGAGAAAAGACAGAGAAGGAGAGGGAGGAAGGAGGGAGGAGATGGAGACAGAGGAAAGGGAGAAATGCTGGAGATAAAGAACAGTGGTGAGAGGCAGAGGAGAGGGAGAGAGAGGAGGATAGAAAGGAGGACGACAGGGAGAGGAATCTCAAGGTCAGCGTGAGGACAGTGTGGTCCTCTGAGTTGGACAGAGACACAGCCGCAGTCACCTCTGTGCTAATCAGCCCTTCGGCTGGCTGATGAGGTGTCAGTTAGATGTGTGTGTGGAAAACCTTTCCCTTTGCTTTTTTGGCTGCAAATTGAAGGGGGCTGGTGGGGCGGAGTAACAATGTGTGTGTGTGTGTGTGTGTGTGTGTGTGTGTGTGTGTGTGTGTGTGTGTGTGTGTGTGTGTGTGTGTGTGTG
>OMNN01062565.1:0-15536 GCA_900302755.1 Chromis chromis | reverse complement strand
AGCAGGACCCGTCTGGCCTGGGCTTGTTTTGGAGGGAGGACAGTTTGTGTGTGATGATTGAATGATGGGTGGGAGTCAGAACAAAGGTGGCGACTGATAAACAACATGCTAACCGTGTGGGAGGTGACTGTGTGTACAGGTGCTCTGCTGCATTCTTCCTTTACATTCATGTGTTTTTCCTGTTCTCACCTTATTTGGAGTTTCAGGGTCTGTTAAAAGTCTGACTGCTGTGATATGTGGACACAGAGCAGATGATCAGTCTTTCATGAGTTTTCAGATGATGAATTGATGTTGACAGTGAGAGGGGGAGAAGTGTTTGTTAGCAGCACAGGGCAGACGGGTCTCTCCAGTTGATCAGGCAGCGATGTGTGTGATTTCATAAAGGGAACTTTGAATCTCTCAGCTGGAAAGTGATATGACAGAGATAATATAGAGGTGTAGTACAAGGAGCGCTGAGTGGTGGTGCTCTGATCCCGTTGATGTTTAAACAGAAGCTCCACCCGTGCTTTACTGTTGGTTCATATCAGTGTAACATAGTGTGTTGTGGGAGTTTGCTCCACTGTGGAAAAGTGACTGCTGGTTTTAGTTCAGAGGGACACAGTAAGAGGTTATGATGTAATCTGATAGATCTGTGGTTAACTGAATAAAGGGACACTCCAGGTTGTTTCAGTTTGGATAGTTCCACTGTAGCTAATGGTTGTGTTACCTATCACTGAATCATCTCTAATGTCTTTGAAATGTTTGGTCCAGAAAATGATGAACAATACCAGTGAGAACAAGGAGGTGTCTAACTAAGGCCAGGCTGTATAGCTGAAAGATTTAACATGATTAAGTGTTTCTTTTAAGTCAGTACAGATAATTATTGATGACCCATTTTAAATAACACTGGGAGGGAAAAGGTTTCACTTAAATGTAACCACTGTAGCATAGTATTATTCTTTAATGTTTAATGCCACGATGAAAACCACACTTCTTGGTAGATTCACATACATGAATAAAATAAACAAGGATGAAGGAAACTTAACGTGATAAACATTAAACTAGATGGAGGTGCACCGTGCTCCAGGTTCCAGGACTAGGTCTTGCTGGACAGGGACCCTGGTGCATTTAGGTGAGAAGCATAAAACTTTCTATCAATTTTCTTATTGCTGTGGACGATGTTTCTATCACCATATTGCTGGCTTCCTTAACTCAAACCAGCCAGGTCTTGGTTACTAGTCACCAGAAGTCCTGTAAAGTCTCTACAGGTATGTTGACACGACCTTCAAAGCAGCTTATTCATCATAAAGGAAGCCCGTTTGCTGAAGCGTCTGCACTTTAAAGGACTACGCCGCTGTAAACTCAGGTTGTGTGTGTATAAAGAACCCTGTGAGCCTGAAAGGTGCCTCTGTGTGTTTGTGACTGCTCGTTAGATCCACAGCAGTGAGTGGGTTTCAGCAGCGATCCAGTTTGAAAGTAACTAAGTTTAAAGTAAGTAGGGTTATGGTCTGTCTAACCTTAACCCTAAAGTACTATTAAAATGTCCCTGAAACCTTCCTAACCACTACTGTCCACTCTTTCCTCAGGTCCATCTGTGTGGTCAGTGCAGGGTTTCCCCAGGGGTGGGCATTGAACCTGATCATAATGCAGCTTGTCTCAGGATCGGTTTAGGTGGCAACTGACAGCCTACACAGTAGTCCCACTTACTCTCTGGTGTTGTTGTGTGAAGTTACACCTCTGCACTTTAAATGTTTTAGTTCTTGGATGTAATCATTTGCCATGTGCTTAAACATGCACATATGTCTGCCATAATCTGATTAAATGTTTAATCGCCCAGCAAAGTGGAAGCTGCAGCGTCAGTAAGGACGGAGCTTTGTCGTTGTCCCACTCTCTCTCCTTTTGACGAGACATTTTGCAATTGACCTCTTGGCTTCTGATGTTGTGCCAGTGGCCGTGTTAAAATGAGTTTGGGTAGACAAATAGTTTCAGCTCAGGTTTCACAAAGGAGCATGTTTTTATCTAAAACCTACCCAGTGCAGTCTGAAGGTCTGAACGTCAGAGCCAGCAGAGGTTTTAGTGCATGTGGTTCTGTTATCTTACTGGGTTTGGCCTCTTCATTGAGGAAATGCTTTTGTTAGGAAGAATTCATGCTCAGAATGCCACCACGTGTGTGTGTGTGTGTGTGTGTGTGTGTGTATGCGTGTGTGTGTGTGTGTGTCTGCAGTAAAAAGTCAGTAAAAAGACCTGTTTCAAATAAATGCCACAGCAAAGACTCTTGTCTTCTTGAAGCTTCAGTTTAGAACCACCATCAGAGCGTGTCTCTTTGATCTGACTGTTCGTATCCCTCTAGCATCAGTCAGCAAGGATTTTCAAAGATGGAGCACACTCTTGTCTCTGGCAGGCAGAATAAATGCTGTTAAAATGAATGATCCCGGTCTGGGCCTGGGATCTTTCTGTGTTGAGTTTGCATGTTCTCCCTGTGCAGTGTGGGTTCTCACCAGGTCCTCCAGCTTCCTCCCACAGTCCAAAGAAATGCTGAGGTTAATTGATGATTCTAAATTGTCCACAGGTGTGAATGAGAGTGTGCTTGGTTGTCTGTCTCTATGTGTAGCCCTGTGATAGACTGGTGACCTGTCCAGGGTGCCCCCTGCCTTCACCCTGAGGCCCTGTCCACACGAAGACGAACCCAGGCCTAAACGCACAAATAATTTATCAAACCCGTGTCTCATCCACACAAAGAGTTTTGGGGTCTGAAAACGATCATTTCTGAAACCAGGTCCCAGAGTGGAAAGATTTGAAAACGGTGCTCAAGCGGCTCTATAGTTACGCTCTATCCGAATCGTTTCTGAAACGCTTGCGTCATAGCTCCACCTCTCGATAAATGCGCATGCGCCAAACTCAGAAGATGACTACAACTATGGCGCCGTACAGTGTTGGTGTGTCCTGCTGAAGCTAGTCACCCTATTATCACTATTACAGCAGAATATACTTCTCCTGCATTATCACCGTGTTCACCAAACAAATATGGAAAGCACAATACACCACTTCATGTTCTATGTTTACATCGTATCAGATTTCTGCTCATGCCTAAAGTCCTGCTGCCAGTTTCTGTTACGCCGTCACAGTGCCACCAACAGGCCTAGCATAAGTTTTACATCGTTTTCAGGTGCATCAAGTGAATTCATGTGGACGGTCACATTTACTGAAACAGCTCCGTCTTTACGAAGAACGTTTTTGAAACTATAAGCATTTTGGCTTCGTGTGGGCGGGGCCTCAGTTGGCTGGGATAGACTCCAGCCCCCCCGCGACAACCCAACAACTTCAAAATTCCATAGTCAGGGTACTGTTTTGGAATTTTAGGATTTTAGTGCCATTGTTAGCATTGACTGAAACTGTCCCTCCATGTAAGTCACAAGGTATTCCATGTAGATCCCTCCTGGAGGCAGCATTAGGCGGGAACAGGTAGACAGGCTTCAGAGGTTACAGACACCCAGTTTTTCCAGTATCAATAATATTACACACATTTCAGTTTTTCAGTTTTTCAAATTTCCCCCTGCTCATTGACAGTATGTTCATGTTTTCATTTCATGTTGTATAGTTTGTGAAATGTGCTCCTTGCATGCCAGAGTGATTATAGACTGCAGGTGAGAGGTGCAGGTGGGCTGGCAGCTCAAATATTCATTCCTGACATTTTTGAGATGGTTAGCTGAAGGCGGTGAGGCTTCTTAAGGTGAAGCCTAAAGGCTCCAATACTTTGTGTATTCAAGCCTAAAATGTCTCCTTTTTTAACAAAATCTGTGTTGTATGAAGAATGTGCAACAGCCATAATGCAAACAGTTGTGGTTCATCTTAGCAGAGTCAACTCTGGCTAACCACACATACTTCATTGTTACTCAGCCAAGCTGTGAGTTACAGCATGTGGCCACAGGTCCTGGCATGTCCCGCCCTCTACTACTCCATCTAGGTTCATTGAATAGTAGTAAAGGAAAGTCTGACGCTGTTTGTAGTGACTTTACGCCACATAGCTGTGAGCTCAGAGTTCAGTTATGCCTTGAAAGGCCAGGGTGTGGCCTGCAGAGGAGGGAGCACACGTTTTCTCCCCCCCTCTCTTCTCCCGCTCTCGGGCCCAGGCTGCTGTGATTATGAAACAGCCTGGCTCCCATCCAGACCAAACCCTACCGAGGGCCCATGGAGAGCCAGACGTGGAGGAAGTCAGCCTCTCTGTGTGCCTTCCATTTATCACACACCTCACCATTTACGCTGAGCATGTCATCTTTGCATACCTCACATTTTCCACTGGTCTGCTGCAGCGGGTTTTTTTAGACACAGATGTTAATTTAAAAACCACAGTCACTTTGAGAGTGCAACTTTTGTGGTGAAAGATTTGCAAAGAATAGTTCTAGTGTGGAGCTTTAGCCTGATGGTGTTCTTCCTCAGTCACACAGCAGACCAACTCCACTGGCATCGTCTGTCATGTCAGTGTCTATGTGCCGTTTCTGTATGCATGCATTCACCAGAGTCGCCCTATCCAATATGGCGCCCTAGGCCAGATTGTATGTGGCGCCCCCCTCCATCAGCGATTTACATACGCTTACAAAATAAATCATAGCATTGTTTTGTACTAATATTAACTGGGCATTGCTTTACATTTGAACCAATGTGAGCTTTTCCATTTTAAGAGTTAATAGTAATAACTAGTTCCAGTCATTTACAGACTGCGTGGAATAAAATGCACAACAAGCCTTTTTTTTTTTAAGCCAATATTCATTTCAATATTTACTGTGTTTAAAATGTAATATGTGATAGAGTATGACCACATGAGACGCCATGGCACACACACATTGTTAAACAGTCTGAACCCCGGGTCAGACATGATGCATTACAGCCTTTCTTATGTGTTAATTGCTTTGTGATTTAACATTAACTAAGTGTTGAGCCCTACTAGAACATTTACCACCAGAATTCGTCTCTACTGTTGCCAGCTAATTTCCCCCCATCACTAACTTAATCCCACCCAAAACAGAAGAGTGGGCAGCCATGTGATGGTAGGTGGCGCTACACACAGTTCCTTTCTTTGTAGATTTTCCTGCAGCACATTTCAAACTTTGGAACTAAGATGGCGTACTCTAACATTAAAACATTTTCTGCATGCTTGTTTTATTTACTCTAAGGCAAGCCTTCCTTGGCCGTGAGCCGAGGACAACACAGGGCTTCATTTCAGAGTGTGCTGGCTTCAAACAGTGTAATTTCCTGTAGGCTAGATGGAGAGGAGCAGCTCAGCCCCACATCATGTTTACTATCATGAAGCGCCTGCAGCATCTGCTTTGAGTGCCGCTCTTTTTCTTGTTTTTTTTCCTCACCGGGTGACTTCATTTTAGGAAACTGAAGGAAAAGTGTTGTTTGTTGTTTGAGGACACATTTCATACATGCCTCCACAAATCTCTTTAAATATGATGCAAGTAAGGGAGCCATCGTGCATTCAGGTGTGTTTATTTTAGGGAATGTGTTGTAGAGTTTGCAACCTGCTAAACAGGTTCCTGTAAATGTAGTTTATTTTCCAAAACTCTATGTATTTACACAGCTGCTTCCAAAATTTAAATTCATTCAAGAAAAAGATCTGATCAGAATGATCATTTCTATATCCAGTCATTTAGCCATACTTGTTTCCTCTGAGAGAAGGAAGTCAACCAGCTGAAGGCACTAGTTCACTCCCAGGAGGGCAGGAGGGCAGGAGGGCAGGAGGGCAGGCTGGGACGGTGTCACTTTTGACTTTTGCCTGTAAACTGAGCAGCCATTGAATTGTTCTGATTTTGCCCATCCATCTCAAGAAGTGTGTTTCAATATACACAAGTCGACTCTTTCTGGGTGGGTTTTCATCCTGATTTTGCATTTGCAGTTGTGAACAGATTCAGAGACAGTTTCTACCCCTCAGCTGTCCAAGAACTAACTTCTCGACCCCCTATCCCACTGCCCCCCCACGTCCACCATCCAAATAGACTTCTGGCCTGTTTCTGTGCCATAAAAACTGTATGCAATTGCCAAAGGCACTTTAATGATAGTTTTTTTACTAATATTTCTGACTTATTTTAACCTGTGTTTGTGTGTGGATGTGTGACGGATGAGCGTTTGTGAGAGCTGTTGTTAAATTTCGTTGTATTGACCTCAATGCAATAACAATAAAGACAATTCAATTCAATTCAACATAATATTGCACTTCCAAAAACCTGGATTGGCCCTCTTCCAAGTTTTAAGAAACAAAGCTGGACACCGTTGTATTTCTCCACACTGTGAGGTTTCTGGTTGCCTGTGCAGGCGCTGCCTCGGCCAGAGGATGGAACAGAGACATGAGCAGTGGGGTCTGACTTCTCAATGTACTTTTAAAATGGTGAAGAATGAAAATGTAGTCTAATGAAATTACGTTTTCTTGGTTGTTGTTTTTTTCAGGTCCGATGTCAATATCGATTACTGGTGATTGAGAAAGGCTGATAAGGGATATTTAAGGACGACTCTAACTGAATATGTACAGCTAGAGAAGTAGGAGCTATGATGTTTGAGCATCATGTGACGCTACAACTTGAGGTCCCTCCTAGAAACGTTTCTGGAAATGTGAGCAGGGTTGCATTCAGACAGGAAGCTGGCACATTAAATTGCAGTCAGACTTCTACTTTTGTTTCAACTCATCCATAATCGTAGACTATTTGATCTACTTATCCAGTATTCCAGATTCTGAATTACTGCCTGATGACAAAAAAAGTAAAAAAAAATTCAGGCTTTTGTCTTTAATAGTTCCAGAGGTAATGTCATTTTTTTAAGATAAGAGAAAGAAAGTTATTTTTTCATACGTGTGAATAAAGTATAATACTACAGTAGCAGTGCACAGCTAGCTTGTCCCCTGTCTGCTGTCTGACTCTAGTCATGTCATTACTGGCTGATTAAATTGCCTCAGGACTAAAACAAATCTATGACTGTCCCTGATCTGACCCTCGTGATATTTGTTCACCAACCGGGCTGCCCTGTTGTTGTCCCACAGAAAGCCACCAGGAAGACAGACAAGGTTCAAGTGGACGAGCTCGATGTGACTGTGCTGACTGACGACGGCCTGAGGGACGAGCTGCTCAAGCACGGAGTGGACGCGGGGCCGATAGTGGGTGAGTGCTCACAGCAGCAGGGTCAGGTGGGGTTAAAGAGTGGCGTACCATGTGCCCTAAGCACACAGATACATGACTGCACTTCACACACATGGAGGAATGTCTTGTGTTGGTGCTACAGTCCACACAGGTGAAGGAATTCACAAGTGGCTTTGGCATGCTCAGTGACGGAGCCATGACCCATCAAGTGTGCTGGGCATTTAATTAAAGCGTAAATCAACAAGTGTAAGGAGCTATTCAGATAAGCACTGAATTGAACAACAAGTGTCACAAATACACACAAGGCTGGTTGCAATCAGTCAGAACAGACATGTCATACTGACCCTTTACATTAACTCATTAATTCCACATACTTGTCCTTTCAATCGTTGTAGCTCTTTCTGCAGATGTTTCACATTAAAAGCTTACCATGTAAAGGCCAATTCATGCTTTCAGCAGGTCTGCAAGGGTCCGTAAGGGTATGCAAGATGTACATTTTGTCATCCATCCAAGTACACATGGGTTCACAAGGATGCATTTACTGATGTCTGCGTGCAGCCCAAGTTTATGACTGTCTGCACTGTAAACGTTCCGTGGAGTTCCAGGACAACAATCGGTGCTTAACACAAATATGAGAGACTGTACGAGGGTATTCTGTTATCTATGTCTTCATAATTCATCATTAAAAGAGCTGTAATTGAAGAAGTTACCTCTTAACGTTTTCTCACCCCCTGTCTGAATACTGTTCAGACAGCAGGGAGAGCTGCTTCATGCAATGTGCACCACAGACCGTGCTATTAAAAATCCAAATGACATGGGCTATTTCCTGCCAGGAAGAGGCGGCATCTACTTGACAGTTTTGTATTATGTTCTAATTTAGTAAATGACTAGTCTGGGGTCTTTACTCACGCTTTAGAGTGCTCTATAAACACATGGAATCCGACCCTATAGTCAGCTTTTGGCATTTCAGAATGAATGACCTGCAAGTTTTTACTCTCACTTTGTATATACTAGAAAAGCACCAAGAGCAAAGTAAGCAGTCAGTTCCAGGGCTGAGCATTTCCACCGTAAACTCATTTTTGCTATTTTATTCTAATATTTTTTTAAAGGTCACAAACCTGCCATCGGGTTTTGGGATTTAGGTGGTATTTTTCAAATGAAAAACATAATAATAATAATGGTCTGCTCCTTACCTAAACATTACCAGAAGCAAAATAGAAAACAAGAAAGATTCTTACTACATGTGATGAAATATGTTTTTTGCTATTCAAGATGCATGCAGCCAAGAAAGGAAGTAGTAAAGGCCAATATTAAATGAAGGCCTGTCTCTCTGCTGTTGTGGTTACTGAAGATATTTCAGTATTGTAAAGTATTCCCTCCTTGGCTGTGCTGTCAGTTTGTGGCATGCAAGCTCTGTCAGAAGTCTGTGAGTAGTCACCCTCCAGAGATCACTCAGGATTCATCATTAGCGCTCATACTTCCTCATACTTCCTCATACATACCATGTGTACAAACACAACAGTGATGTCTCCTGGGTTGCTTAGTTACCAGAATAGTTTAGATTAATTTACTTTCATTGGCTTTTTGCAGCTCTCTTTAACTGATATTCAATTCATGCGCATATTTACAATGTCATCTCATAGCGCTTAACACAGTAAGGAAGAACAGAAAACAGAAAACCCAACAATCCAAAGTTGCTTTTGGATTCCCTCTGAGCAGCAGTCAGCAACGGTGGGAAGGAACCAAAAACCCCCTAGGATAGGGAGGGGGAAAAAACTCTGACAGAACCACACTCAGGGAGGGCAGCCATCTGCCTTGACCAGTTAGGCTGGGAGTGGAGATGAGGGGGGAGGGGATAGCAGGAGAGGTTGGGGTGGGGATGGCAGGACAGCAGGTGGTGAGGCCAGCGGCTGCAGATCAGGGACGTGGAGCTCCAGATCCAGAGACATCTGTGAAGAGAAGAGAAGAGAACAAACATGTAACTTGTCAGGCACCTTCTCTTGTACGTTGAGCTGAAATATCTGAATGGATCCGAGTGTTCATAGTTGAACTGAGGCCAAGCAGCAAAATCAACAGCATGTTAATCCATCACATTAATCATTTTAACACATTTTGTTAAAGAGAAGGACTCTCTTTACTCTACATCCTGTCTCAAGGGGGTTAGTCACTATATTTGTCCCAGTGGGCTCACACTGTTTGTTCTGATTTTCCTCCATCACTATTTACGCACCAGTCTGAACCTGAGCTGAACCTGCTGCTCTTGATACAGATGTACAGGACGTATACATGGATTCGATTCTTTCTTTTCTATCTGGCTCACAACTGTAAGAATGTCCAGACCCCCTCGTCTTTGGAGCTGCTTTTGCCCCAGCTGGCCTAGATTTGAATCCGTCCAGAACATTCTGTCCTGCGTCTCCTTTTCCCCCGCATCACTCAGGCTTTTCCTACTTTCTCAGCTAAAAATAATGACTGCCCACTTGGTAAATAAAAGGAAAACAACCGAGTTTGAGTGATTGTGAGTTTTTAGGAAACCCTGCCAGTAGTTTTAAAGTCACGCATAGCCCCAGTGATGCTGATGTGTTTCTATTTTCATGTCCAAAACTGTAATCCATCTCGAAGTGAACTCTTTTTGAAGTTTAAAATGACCTGAAAGACCAAATAGATGCACCCTCATGTAATTGTTTTGATTTACAGTGAAAGGCTGTGTCCCAGTGGAAGTAATTTTAAAAAAAGGTTTGTTGGCACATTCATATCTGTGTCTCCACTTTTATCTGATGAACCGAGAAGATTAGGAAGGTTATACTGAGAAAAAGTGACCTCAAAGTTTGAAACTCGAAACGATAAATCACCTGAAAATGAGGATTCTTATTTCTGTGCTCATACTGTGATGTTTGGACTGATGCTGGGAAAAGTGACCTGCAGAGGTAAGAGAGTAAGATCAGATACGATAAAGGTTATTAATCCTGAAGGAAATCCTTGTGCCAGATATTACTAAGAAAACTAAATTACATAACATGCACCAAATAGAAAAGCAGAAAATTATAATAGAGTTCCTTTATTGTCATTGCACAGTGTACAACGAAATTAAGCAGCAATCCTGTCTCTAAGTACGATACATTACTGTAAATATAAATAATTAAGTAGAATAGGAAAGTAAGAAGTAATACTGGCAATGACGCTGAGGTCATGAAGTAATATTGCACATGAACAGTAAACATTACACATGGTACTGAACTGATACTGCACAAATTATAAGACAAGTAATATTGCAAATGACATTAACATTATTGTTTCGATGAATGAATAAAAATGATACAAAGATTAGATGTCCTTAAAACTTATGATGCTCTTCTGTGGTAGTAACTCGGGAGCAGGAAGTAAAAGTGGAACAAGATTGCTGCAGGTAAAATTCAGGCTGTCATGATCGTAACATTTTAATTGTTGATTAAAAGTCATAAAAATAACTGGGAATAACAATTTAAATTTGGCCAAAGAAGAGTTTGTACAGGTATAATCATAGACATATATACGTAGACGCCGCGTTTACTGCTGCTGCCCATTGGAGTGTTCAGTGGTTCGTCCAAATTTGTGTCAAATCCAGTGAAAGTGACACCAAATTGCAGTGAATAAATAAATACTGAACTGAACCTTTTTACAGGCATTTTGTATTTTTCAGTTATAGATATTGTGATGTATCGTTATGTGATTGTCTTGCAATATATCGATTATAAAAAGATTTGTACCTTAGCAGGGATGTAGCACAACATGACAGTGCTCTATTTATTTAAATGAAAAGTGCAGCGAATATTTTGTCCCTAAAACCAAGGAACAATGGTGATAAAATGATTTTAATATAAAGGAACACTTCTGTGTAGCAGGCCCATCTGATGTTGGATTATAATGAAGCTCAGGTTTGAAGAGACGGACTCTGAGGAAGAGCAGGAACTTTGTAGGAGCTAAAACTCCATTCAAGGGCCTGTTTTTAGAGTCCTGGGAACTAAAGGGAGGTGATGGTCAACATGGTGGTCGGCACCCAGGAGACTGATCATTTTAGAGGCCTGTGCTCTTAGTGAATAAGAAAAACTGTAAACGTCTTCTTGTAATGTAGTGTAGTAGCTCCAAGCATCTTCTGATAATCACTGTTGGTCAGCACGCCGACTTAAAAGCGATTTGAAGTTGTACATGTGCTGTAATTACAAAGCAGCTCTAACAGAAATTAAGGATACGTATCAATGTTTAACAGAGGGCTGAGCAACATTAACACTTCACAACGTGAAGTGTTTTTTATAGTTATATCTAACAGACTCTAAAAAAACAGGCCCTGTGATAAACCATGTCAGTGTTTAGAATTATTTAACATTCAGTATTACAGATACATGGATCCTGAGCATGTTGTTGGTGTTTGGCCCCACAATATATAAGGTCTTCTAACATTTGATGATAAAATCTGTCGGATTAATGTGGGACAAGATTCAGAGTGACTTAGTGGATTTATAGCTAATATTTGCACAAGAGTCAAAGCAGGTGGAATTCCCTGGAAATAAACAGAATAAAAAGAACTAGAAAAGCGCAGACCTCCACCAAGCAGCTCATTTCCACCCATATTGTGATTTACAATTACAATTTCATTTAGCAGACACTTTTATCCAAGGCAACGTACATTTGAGGCAACTTGGGGTTCAGTGTCTTGCCCAAGGACACTTCAGCATGTGGAGGGGCTGGGGATCGAACCGCCAACCTTACAATCATTGGACAACCTGCTCTACCACCTGAGCTACAGCAACCTCTACAAAACGTTTTTCATTGGCACTGACAGGATTCAAACCAGGGCCCACAGCTTTGTAGACAGATGCCCATCCTATTGAGCTATACCTCCTCCTTTGTGGTTTCTACAAAAAAACTTCCTGGATCCAGATGGTAATCCAGAACATCACCAAAATGTAATCATCTGTTCCTTGTCCCATTATCAATATTTCCTTGAAATGTCTTTAAAATCTGTTCATAACTTTTCAAGTTATCTTGCTAACAAACAGATAAACGCCGGCAAAAACATAGCCTCCTTTGCGGAGGGAATAAAGACTTTGTATTGTCTGATATTTTATTTTTCCTGAATTCTCCCAATAACAGGCTAGAGCTGCAACGATTAATCGATTAGTCAGATGTTAAATTAACTATCTGCTATTTTGATAATCGAATAATTAGTTTGAGTAATTTTTTAAGAAGAAAAAAAATCCAAATTCTCTGATTCCAGCTTCATAATGACAACTGAATATTTTGGGGTTATGGACAGTAGTCGTCTTAAACTTTGGGAAACTGACATTTTTCACCATTTTCTGACATTTTGTTGACCAAACAACAGAACATGAAAACTAGCTGCAGTCTTAATTACACCGCCTCTGTGACTGTGATGAACTAAATATTGATGCTTGTGCTTTTTCCTCTTTTTGTTTTCTAACAGGAGACCTGGAAGAATTTAAGAAGCAGGCGTTTGTCCTGAAGGAGGGAGTAGAATACAAAATAAAGATCAGCTTTAAGGTGAGAGCTGCTGTGGTAACATGTTGGTCTGTTTTTAAGAACTGAGAGTGAGTGTGTGTGTTTTCTGATTGTCCCAATAGATATTTGGGTAACTGAACAAAGATACGTCCTCCAAGGCTTATAGAAATATATTGGTGGTAGAGGATCCACTTGTTTGTTTTAATGTTAACAACATGACAATATGTCCTACAGTAATGAACTACAGCTGAGTCTTTTTTGTCACTGAGGAAAAACATGTTAAATGGCAAACTAGACGCGTCAAGTCAGATTAGAAAAAATATATAGCACATTTAAAGACAACATTAAGCCAGTTAAGAGGCATAAAACAAAATCAAATCATTGTATGACAAATTACGAGGGCAGTTAGTGGTCCTTTACACCCAGTTAAAACTGAAATTGGGTTAGATCTAGAAAAAACAGCATTATAAATATGTTTTTATTTTGGATTTAAAAACTGGTAGTGGAGATGATGAACTTGTATAACGAGGGATAGGGCTGGACCCTAATAATCGAATATTTGAATATTCGTTCACTGCGGTGGTATTTGAATAGTAAATTTGACATTCGACTATTCTATAACCAACTTTAAGTATCTATATTATGGGATATATCATAGTTTCAACAGTGTTTATGAGTGTGACAGTCATAGAAACAAGCATTGGTACCCTGGATGTGTTTTCTGTTTTCTGATAATTCACCAGAGAAAACTTTAAAGGGGGATTGTTTCAAGGCTCATATCAGCATGTGTGACAGGTGGTTGGTCAAAACAAGTTATACCACATGTAAGGTCTCATTATTACCTACATTTGACACCAGGATCATCTTCTAGACATGACTCCTTCTGTGGCAAAATGGTTTTGCAATACAGGCATACACAAATAACAGAAATGTTCATGTGGCTATTTCCTGTGCTAATGACGGTATGAGTGCTCAAAAATGCAAGAAAAAAAATTACATCCCACCCCTTCAGCGGCCTGTAACTCAGAGAAGTCATGTCTTTTAAGAATTGTGTGAATCTGTTCTGCAGGAGGTCATCAGCAACCACTTCTGGGCTCCGACATGGCTAAAATGTGTATTGTGTGCTTCATGCTACTGTTTCCAGAACATTACCACATCCATGTCATTTATAGTTACTGTTGTTGATGATTGCTTTTTCAAATGTCTTAAACAATGTCTCGTGTGTCCTCAGGTGAACAATGAGATTGTTTCGGGTCTGAAGTATGTGCAGCAGACGTACAGGAAAGGAATGAAGAGTAAGTGGACAACTTCTCTTAAGCCGTTGTGAAATCTATCTACCTTTGTCTAAGTCGGTTTCCTTTTTATGAATTGAAAATGCCAAATGGGGCTATTACATTTATTTTTTTTGGAATAACAGATATCAAAGCATTTTCTGAGGTGTGAAATGCTTTTTTTTTTTTCATTTGCAAGTTTAATTTTTCTTTACAAGGCTCCCCCTGATATATATAAAAGACAGGCAAAACTAAAATATGTGCCAAAATGCAAGAAAGAAGGCATGATAAAGACTTGTAAAATCAATTTGTAAAAATAAAATAAATGTCAAATCCTAAAAGAATAGACAAAAAAAGCAGATAACAACTTGTCAAATTCTAAAAAATAAAAAAAAAAAACTAGAATATTAAGACCACTAAAAAACCAAAAGCCATCAAAAACAAGCCACAATATTTTTTATTTCCTTTCATTCTTGCACCATCGTACAGGCAAATATAGAGCTGTTTATTCTGTATTGTAGTTTGAAAGAACATCACTCGCTCATTATATGTCCTCTAGAATTTAAAAACACCATATGGACAAAAAAAACAACAACTTGACTTTTACCACAAGGGTCTTTAATTTGTGTGCGCTCCTTTTCTTCCCCCTCTTTATTGGTATGGCTGAAAAGATCCCTACCAAGACAAAGGGAAAAGAAAAGGAGTAAACGCAGCTTAAGAAAGCACATAATACCTATTGCTATCCCAACCAAGCCTTCAGTGAGTCAGCAAAGAGATCTCACTAAAACATCATCCCATTTGTGGACAGTGTGTCTTAAAAAACTTCCTTCAAACATGAGATTCCTGTGCACTTCAGACCCGGCAACACTTTTAAGGATAAATCAACCAAACACAAGCTGAGCTACGTTGTATAAGCAGACTGATGCAGCGAGGAGTGCACAAGCCTATATATAGGAGAGGATAAACACAGGAGAGCAGCTCATTGGGACAAAACTCAGCTGTTCACCTTCAATCAAAGGATAATGAACACTCCTTTAAAGACGGCAATGTCCACATTATGGACAGAGGAGTGAAGGAAACCATCTATAAACAAAAGAGGGGTCCTACAGAACCACTGATCAGGTACTTGTAATGCAGTCCTGACATCCTGCCCCTGGCATTTTCACAGTCAGGTCCAGTTGTTTTCCACTGAAGCCCTTAAGAACTTGTAAAGATATAACATATACACATAGCTTTCCCTAACATTCTTCCTTCTTTGCCGACAGTTGACAAGTCAGACTACATGGTGGGCAGCTACGGGCCTCGTCCGACCGAATACGACTTCCTGACCTCGATGGAAGAAGCTCCCAAAGGCGTTCTGGCCCGCGGCAACTACGTCATCAAATCCAAGTTTACCGACGACGACAAGAACGACCACCTGTCCTGGGAGTGGAACCTCAACATCAAGAAAGACTGGACAGATTAAAAGAGGCCTTTGTGTTGAAGGGGTGGGGGGGAGAGGAAGGAGAATCCCTCGGCCCCCCTCCCCTCCTCCCATCCCCGCCCTGCGTCTTACCATTTCAGCCTTGTTTTGTTTTTACTTTGTCGTGCATTTCATGTTCATGTCGTACATTTCATGCCTTCATTCCCGCCTCGCTGTCTTAACTCCCCGACCTCCTCCCCCCAC
>OMNN01062563.1:0-22087 GCA_900302755.1 Chromis chromis | reverse complement strand
TTTTTACATTGCTTAAATTTACTTTTTTTTTTTTCTTTTGCGTCATAATAACGAAGATAAAACAGAAGTAAACTCGATATTTTAAAATTATTTATATGCAAGTGCAAGGCAACATTCGAGCTCTGAAACATATAAGATGCTATAAATGTCTTAATAAATCACCTTGTGACAAAAATCAACTATTATACCGTTTTATAAATAATAATAATAATAATAATAATAATAATAAATACTAATAAATGTAAGCAGATTTTAAGAGTTTTAGTTTTTGAGTTGGGTTAGTTTACATGACTGAACTGAACTCGGGCCTTCAAACCGCCTTTTGGAACCTCACTGTGAAAAAATGTCCATGATGAAAGATAACATCATCTCTTATAGGCTATTTATAATTCTTATAATAAAAGGATAGATTTTTCTTCATTTTTATTAAAAATAAAATAAAAATCGGAACACAAAAGCAGATCAAATCACATAATTGGCCCATCTGTCATCAGCAGATGGATCGAATTGTTTTAAACTACATAAACGCGTCAGGATCTGTTCTTATAGCCTTTAAAGAGGAACATTTGTGATATTTACAACGAATATTGACTAAAAACCTGAAAGAGCAAAGCTGCTGTGCGCACAGTCACTTTTACGCACTTAATTATTCTTCGACATGTATCGACCTTAAAGGGGCGAAACGAAAATGAAGCATCTGAGCCTAGAGGATAATCATATTGCTGTGGCCTGATGCATAGCTGTCCAACAATGCTGGGAAACACTTTCTTCTCTTTCTAATTCTCTAATGGGATATTTTCATTCGACTTTATTGGCTGAGAATAATAGTTTCACATTTTACATTTCTGGCTCAATGACTCACATAGAACTCTGGAGCAATTTTCCTATATAGAATAATATCCTTATTTAACATTTTCCTATAGCATGTGGTTTGCCAGGAATGACAAAGTTGTTTGAGGAAATTATTAAAATTCTCAGAAATTATAGAGACGAATTTAGGCTGCATTAAAATATATACATATATATTTAGAGTAAAGGTCCTTCGCATTAAAAGTTTGCACAATCTTGGACCAGAAAGAATCTAAATAACGAGGAGAAAGTATAACCTGCATGGGAAAACTTACAGGATATAAAGTGACCAATAACATGTAAATATTGTGGAGCCTAGTATTTTTATTTTATTCTATTATTTTATTGTATTTTGTTTTTTATTATTATTATTTTTGGCGAGAAGAGATGAGGGGAGTGATACCTGCAAAACTAACAATGCAATTCTAAATTTCTCAATATTTCAGGTAAGTTTATAATTTATTTTTAAGCTTGAATTGAATGAATGGATCATTATCTATGTTCTGAAAGTAGCAGCTTAGAAATGTGTAGGCCTAACTTGTTTTTGTTGTTGTTTTTTCATACAGTGTCAATCTATGCCGTTATCCAACATTAAAAATATGTAAAAATAATAACACAACCTGTCTGCTGCATGCTACTTTAGAAATAAATACAACTTGGACACTATTAACGTATAATCAGATACACAATGTGCGGCTGAACAGTTGAGGATGGGGAGGCCTGAACAGGTGGCCCTATGAGCTGCAACACAGGGTTCAGACTGAGTTTAGGCACATGGGGGACTGCAGGTTACCTTTAATCTGAAGGTCATAAATACACAAGCCAGAATAACTTGACCCAATAATCACTGCAAGGTCAAAGATGAAAAATAATGCCATTATTTCTTGGACGCGCTTGAAGGCTGCAGGTACACGATGCGGCAGTTTTACGCACAGTTAAAACCAATAATTTGGCGCAAATGTGTCTCTGCATCATCGGCATATTGAGCGTGTGGATATAATGGTTTTAAAAGATTATTTATGGATTTTTAAATACATTTTTACCTGTGTGAACATTTTGCCTTTCAAACGACTCCAAGCTGAGCACAGCCAGAGACCCCCGAAGCTTAAAAAGAAAAAGAAAAAAGGACGTTTGTGTCTCTTTTAATCTAACTAGAGGTAAGTAGCCTCCTGGATAGACAAACTTTGCTGCCACGACACCAGACCACACAATGCTGTGAGGTCTATCCTGATTTAAAAGGCTTTTCTTCTCGAATAAATAATCTAACACTGGTTCAATTGTCTTTTTCTTCCCCTTTCACGACATGCATCGGAGATTACGCATAACAGGTACATGAAATTAAAATTTGAACTGTCGGAAAAGAATTTGCACAATGTCTGAAAAATGAATCCGATGCGTTTCCTCAATCGCATAATTTGTAAATAAGTATTTGAAGTAATTTATAATGATGTGTCGTTTCACTGTAGGCCTGTGTTATTTGCTGCCTTAAAGTTGATAAAGGTTAATGTGGTTGAGCCTGTTGTGGATCATGTGGCGCTGTGACTACAGGACTGGTAGAGCACAAGAACGTTCATTTCTGTTTACCAGTCTCATTTTTATTTATTTACGAGTAGTAGGCCTAATGCAGTGCTGGTAAATATTAAAATATTATATATAATTTGGTGATTGTGAGGCCTAATGATATTCTTGGGAGAAACAAAAATAAGAGGATGGAACTTGGAAGAACTGTTTGCCACGAGAGGATTTTTATATGACTTGCAAATCAATGAGTTGGTCCCAATTTTTAATCCGCAGAAAAAGCTCTGAAGCAGCAGTTTTAATATCCAGGTCAAGTTAGAAAAATTCGTAAAATTGTGATCACATCAAACCTGCAAGGAGACATGTATATATAGTGTAACCAGTGGGTTATTCACAGGGAAATTCTCAGGATTTTCTCCTCTAATTCTGAAACTGAGAGCAAACAGGGGTCTTTCCAGGTTGCAAAAGCACCCGAATTTTCAGAGGCTGCTTTGACAAATCGAAACCTAATCAGGCTGCGTCAGATACGTTTCTTCTGAACAACAACCTTGAGTTTCGTTTTCAGTGTGACAGCTCATGACACCGACGGTCCACGTTGTGGGAGAGAAAACACAGCAGCAGTCTGCATTAACGCTCCCCTTCTCCTCGCCTCTTTATACCTCTTCTGTGCAGATCTCGCGAGAGCTCCGGCGTTGGCTGTGGCTGGCCGTGGCTTTGCAGCAGACAGAGGGAGAAGGCAGGCAGGCAGCATCATGGCGGACAGAGACAGTGGAAGTGAGCAGGGAGGAGCAGCCCCGGGCCCAGGCTTCGGTTCCATGCACCTAGCGACAGGAGGGGCGGGCTCGGCTTCCGGCCTCCAGCACGAGACACAGGAGCTGGCGTCGAAGAGGGTTGACATCCAAAACAAACGCTTCTATTTGGACGTAAAGCAGAACGCAAAAGGCCGCTTCTTAAAGATAGCAGAAGTCGGGGCCGGTGGAAACAAGAGCCGCCTCACTCTCTCCATGTCCGTGGCGGTCGAGTTCCGTGACTACTTGGGGGACTTCATCGAACATTATGCCCAGCTGGGTCCGAGCAACCCGGGGTTGGTACAAGACGAGCCGAGGCGAGCGCTCAAAAGCGAGTTCTTGGTCCGAGAGAATCGGAAATACTACATGGATCTGAAAGAGAACCAGAGGGGACGGTTTCTGAGGATTCGACAGACCGTAAACCGGGGGCCCGGTTTGGGATCCACGCAAGGCCAGACGATTGCTCTGCCTGCCCAGGGACTTATTGAGTTTCGTGACGCTTTGGCTAAACTTATTGACGATTACGGTGTAGAGGATGAACCTGCAGAGTTGCCCGAAGGGTCATCATTGACTGTGGACAACAAACGCTTTTTCTTCGACGTCGGATCCAATAAGTACGGTGTGTTTATGAGGGTAAGCGAGGTGAAGCCAACGTACCGCAACTCAATTACGGTGCCCTACAAAGTGTGGTCCAAATTTGGGAATACTTTCTGTAAATATGCCGAGGAGATGAAGAAGATCCAGGAGAAACAGCGGGAGAAAAGGGCATCCGAGCTGCAGCAACAAGAGGAGATGCAGGCGGACGATGGAGACGAGGATTGATATATAGAGAGCAAAAAAACATGCAAGAGTAATGAAAATAACAAGAGAATTATAATTAAAAACTCTACTGTATAAAGAAAGAAATCTAAAGATTTAACTGTAATGGTTTAACTCCAAGGGAGCATCACCCACAATATAAGAAACCTCCACAACCTGACAGTTATGACATGTTGTCACTCATCGCTGGATGTTACCCCACTTATCCACCATTAATACAGTAACAGGCTGCTAAACAAAGTAATAACATTATATTTGAACATTGTTTCCTACTTGACAAACAATATTGAACTGAGTGTTTATTTCCCTTATTAACAGAAAACTTTTGTACCAGTTAAAGCTATTGTTAAAAAAAAAAAAAAAGTGTTTGCAATGTTCAAATGGAATTATTGCCGAGTTAAGAGGAAAAAAAAAGTTTCCTTTTCATGTGAGCTAATGACTTCAGCACAAATCAGATATTTTAATTTTTAAAACCAAAATTCTAAAACTTTGTAAAAGGTTGTCACATGTACTTGCCATCCTATTTACCTTTACCTGTGAGTAGAGATGCGTTTACACATAAAATCATATGAGGGCTAGGCCTGCTTCGGAAACTGGTTAGATGTCATGCAGTATAAAAAGGAACATATAGGCATTTTCATGAAATGAAATAAGTGCTCTATTTGTTGTGCAATATGCATTGCATAAAAATCAAATATATTGAAACTGGCCAATGGATCTTGACATGAAGACATTTGCCAGAGGCATTCAAAGAAATATTAATATTGTAATTTTTGTTTCAGTTGAAATTGTTGCCATGCAGATGGATATATTATAGACTACCTTTGTGTCTCGTTGTTAATGCAATGTGTTCATTTTAAAAGGTACTAAATGTGTATTTGATAGAGGAAATGCAGTGACAACATGTAGCAAATGGCCTGAATTGCAGATTATTTACCAAGACAAACACCCTACACATACTGTGTTGATTGGCATAGTGAAATTCAGAGGAGCATTATTGGTTAGTTTATCTGAAACAGCAACATTTTGTGATCTTGTTTAGTCCAAAACGTCTAAATGGTGCCAAGGAGAGCTGTTGCTGCATGTTAATCTGCACTAAGATAGATTTCGTTGGTCTCCCAAAATATTGGCTCAAGGACCCTTCCATATGTATCTTTATCTGCCTATATTGTACGAATCTCAAATTTGAGTGATTTCCATCCAAAGGCTTGGTGTAGTTATAGTGGAAGTTGTTTCAAAGCGTGATTGTAAGAGGAGCGACCTTGTGAACAGTAATCAAAATATCACCATCACACTATGAGGAGGGCCACTGAGGAGCACGCCTGGCTTAGCCGGGCTGAGGAGGGTTCCGTTCACCTGTTAGTGAATCTCCAGTATGTCAGTGGGTGTGCCCATCCCGACCAGTTTAAGATCTGAAGGTGTGACATTCAGTGGGGCTACTTTGGATACATACTCACAGCTCTACTTTAGAATTGTAAGCCCAAATATCTACCTGGGGGTGATTGATTCTGTTTTGGTCTAATTGTAAATATTTGGGCTGCCACACGGAAAACAACTGGTTCTAATCCAGTTCAGTCGCATCTCATAGATGTGTGATAGCAGTTTTATAAACTCTGTCAGTAATCTCCAGAGAAACTGGCAACAATCAGATAATGTCAGATTTACCTCAGCATTGAATTTAATGATTGCTCCCATGTTTAGATTGACTGGAAACCAGCAAACTAGACAGTCCTTGACCACCTATTTTTGGAGCCTCTGGTATAGCCTAAAAGATACCTGATTGGGAGCATCCTCTTCAGCATATAAACAACCTGGTGCCTTACACACTCCGCATGCTTACACGCTGGCCTGGTGCTTTGGATCGCAGTTTGGCTTCTTTCTGTTATTGTTTCCTCTTTCTTTCTTCCATTTTTGTGTCTCAGCCCCCCTCGTGTGCTAGCGCACGACTCGTGGTGCTAAAAGGGTTTGGTTACAAACCCTTTAAAAAAACATAAGAGCAGAATTCTTAACTTTTTTCTGCTTCTTCCTTCTTCCCTAACTTCAATGCCATCCCCATTCCCCAGCCATCCAGGTATCGGCCTACATGTAAACATGGAAGGGGGTGGTCACCTAGATGCAAGATGATGCAGAAGAGTCGGCTCTTCACTAGCCAAGCGCATTAACAGGGAGAGCAGGGGCTGATTGGGAACATCAGTTGGGGCCTGAAATGATAGAAATTGTTGTTGGTCGAGCCCCCCCACCCCCACCTTGAAATGCTTGTTCTATGGCTTGGGTAGTTATGTGTAAGTTGTAAGTCGCTCAATTAATGGGGAGTAGCAAGCATGTCTTGTTTTGTTTTATTTTTTGTTTGTTTTATGTAGTTTTACCTTTTCAGCGTTATTCCACATTATTTGTAATTTTGGAATGTTTTCGCCCACAAAAAATATATCTATTTTTTTCTGTGCAACATTTCATCACTGTGTGCAATATCGTATGTGCCAATGGTGGCAATATATGTATATCAATTAAATATATGATTACTATTTGAAAGCATGTGGCTGAATTCCATGTTTATTTCTCATGAAGGAGTTGTACGCCTTTATTTGCACTCGAAGCTCCATCGTGGAGGAAAATATAGTAAACCAAGGTCTTAGCAGCCTGTTGGGTCAAGCAGTTCACTTATGTACTTTAACTTGAAACAGAACATTGTCACTGCAAGTGTGCCCCTCTCAAGGAAAAGGGTAAACTTGGCTTATGGTTTTCTCGAAGGTAGACTGTAAACATACAATGGAGTTTTTGTGAAAAGGAAAACAAAAGAAACAAAAAAAACAAAAACAAAACAGTCAAATCTCCATTTTAGCTTTAAGCTAAGAAAAGGTGCTTCAGTCCAATCCTCATTAAGGTGTATGGTGAACTGTCTTCAGTGGTTGTTGTGTGTAGCACTTTGCTTTCCCAGGTTAATGAAATGCCTGACCAATACTTGTTTAAAATGATCTCAACAAAGAATGTCGTTCTCTCTTCTGTTGCCTCTTTTTTTTTTTTTTTTTTTTTTTTAAAGAGGGTATTTGATTTGCTCATTTGGTTTTTGATGCATTAAATATAATTTATGTACATTTGACAAATTTTAAAAATAAATTTAATTTACCCATGTGGGAAAAATCTACTTTCAAAATGTATGTGTTTTTTCATGTTTCATTTCTTGTCGGGGGGGAAGAAAAAACAACTTACCAAAATGTCTCCAATTCACTGATGAAGAGTATGTTTAATTTTGATGTAGTGTTGTCTACAATGTCTGACTCTACATTTGCAATGATACTAAAGTACTAAAGCTTAATTTTACAGCCTCCAAAACGCAAACTTTGCAATGACAGATGACTCATGTCTTCTTAGAGATTTCTACATTAGTACTGTATGTGTAATACCAGGCTGTAAAATAAAGCATTACTTTGTTCCCTAATCATCCTGCCTATGCAATTTGTGATGATCTGTATGAAACAAATGCTTTTCAGTTAGTTTTACTATTCATATGACACTAACGAAATGAGAGCTTATAGATCACGACCCAACAGAACCTGCACGTCTTTTAAGTTGTCAACTGTTTGTGAAGAAGAATTCTTTTCCTGACATGAGTTTTGGGGCTTTTTCACATGTTGCTAACACAAACAGTGAAAATTATTTTATCAAGCTTATAGCTATTTTTAAGTTAGATGGGCTCGAGTTAGAGTTCCTGTTTAGGGCCTGCTAATAAAACAGTATGATATAGGAGATGTTAATTATTATTATTATGTAAATGCAGAAAATAGGTCAGACATTATCATTCACCAGATCATCTGCAGCCTCTGTGTTGTTTCTGCCTCTAAACTCGAAGCTCCACATACGAAGACGTTGCCAGAGAAATCAACATTAAACAGTGTTTACCTTCTCCGCGACCACCGAACAGAAGAAAGCACATTCGAGAAATATCAGCATAAGGATTAGATAAGTTTGTCTAACCGTAAGCTTCCCAGGCGGGTCAGAGTGCAGGCTCTGGATACACTCAAAGGCATTTCTGCAGGTCGTTTGTATGTTTGGGCTCTGTTGTTATTTGATGGTCTCTGCCTGTTGGCCAGGAGCAAAGGGTGAAAAAACTGAGGGGGATGTGCTAAATAGAGATGGACTCCAGCCCAGATGCCAACTCAGATTCTGACTTTGCTCTTCATCCAAGAACCCACATAGAGATTGGTTTAGGTCACCGCAGCTTTGGAAGCACAGATAAAGCATCCGAATTAGCCATCAATTGCATTTAGTCGAACCAAAACTGTCATTTTAAAAGGCAAAATATGTAATCTAATGTAATGTATTCTGATAACGCAGTCTGGTCCAGCTGCCACGCCGTAAGCTGCAGGTGAACGACTTGACCAGATTTGTATTTTATTGCTGTTGAAACACGGCCATCATCACCTGAGACACTCCCGACAGCACTGGATATTGCTAACGGCTTGCTACAATGTGCAACATCCTGCCACTTTTGTACCCTTTATGTGCCTGTGTCTGTTTATTTGTGGCATATCGGTGCTGAGCTTTGTCTAGCCATATGGTGGCAGCATATGTTTGAAAATGCTGTCTCCGCTTTTATGTTGCTTCCATTTTTATTCAACTTTAATTCGGTGCCACAGTCTGAAGCTGTTCAGCACTGGCTTTGGCAGTGACGTAATTCATATAAGGCTTCTTTGGTTTTAGCCACTAGAGGCTGCTCTTTACCTACAAATGATTGGCTCAGACACAGAGGAGAGGAGAAGATTTCCTTTGCCTTCAGTTTGGGAATTATCAGCAGACAATTTAAAGTAAACAGCCACTTAAGGAAAGGCTACAAGGCAAATGGACAATTTAACTCTGCCTCTTTATGTGGATTTGCTATGGTTTTATTGTTTTGACTTGGTCCATAGGTTAGAATAAATGAGGTCTTGAGCAAACAACATTTACATCACTCTCTACTAAACTGCAGAGCTCGGTGTTTAGACACAGTGCAGTAAACATCAAGTTTTTACCTTGTTAACATGTCCATATGGTGTTTTTTACATGCTGCAGGACACATCAGGAACGAAATAAGCAGTCAAGGCCATGACTGAGCATGTCCACCTTGAAACTACAGTGTGTTAACAGTCTCAGAAACACAGATTGAGACTCCTGATGTTTCAAATGTAACAAACTTAAACAGCCAGTCCTTTCAATTTTCAGGGTGGGACATTTTGTATCATTATTTTTCTTCAGAATCAGTTTCCGGGTTGAACATATAAGGCTGAATTACTGCAATTTCACAACTTGCCATTGTGTCACAGAGACTAGTTTTACAGTGTCTGAGCAGAGTCGTAGGTGAGCTGGTGTGCTTGAGCTGCAATGAGTGAGGAGGGGTGGGTGGAAAGAAAGGTTGGGCCTTTGTAGGTCTGCATATTCTAGAGAAAGCAACAGTGTAGAGTTAGATCTAAGCCATCTTAAGGCATGAAGGGATTCATTCTAATGGAATAAACTTCTAAATGATATGCAGAGATGAGTGTTTAGCGGTTTAACCAAAGACCGAAGAGGGACTTTTCCTTAGTAAAAAGTAGTCTGACATACTATGCATACTATATGCATTGCATTGTATAAACCTGCCATTTGCTGTGCATTTCACACCGCTTTCTCCTTTCCTTCCACTGTCTAGATGTTACAGAGCAACCTCTCTAGGCAAACCTGGCCTACCAAGTTTTCCTTCATGCAGTAAAGCAGTGCAGCTATTTTCTTTTACAGTGAATTATCCATTTTAATGATAGGTCTCACCTTAATGAATGCAAAGGTTCCACCAAAACAATATGTCACTATTGTGAGGGGACACTGTTGCTGCATCCTTTGCTTAACTCCAACCAAAACCATTGAGATTGGTGTGAAGAAATGCAAACAAGCCTGAGTGTTTATTCCCCCCATGGCAAAATGATAATGAGAGGCAGCCAGACAGAGATTTAGTAAGACTAAGTAGAAAGTCAGTTTAATGGAATAAAACACAAGAAATGGGAACTACACTTCTAATTGCTTTTTAATGATTTTGATATTCAAGCAGTCATTAACTTAAATCATGTATAAAGTGTTTTTAAAGAGAAAAAAAACAAGTGTGCAACAGTAACAGAGTTAGTGTTACCCATGTTTTGTCCCATGTTTCATCACTGTTGACGTAAAAAGTGAGTGCAATGCTCAGCGGATGAGTTTTGCATCTGGAAAAGGAGCTTGTTTCCTTTTTATTACTTATTTAATGTGTGAGGTCAACTTCCTGAATCACACTCTTCGCCTATTTGAAATGAAATGTGTGTGTGCAAGCGAATGGAAGAGAGAGCTATAGAGAGAGGCACAGGCAGAAAGCGAGAGAGGGAGGGAGTCGGAGAGGGAGGAGGGAGGGAGAGCGATTATGGAATGCTGTGATGTCATCAGCTCAGTCATACACAAAGACGAGGAGGACCCACAGCCACTCTGACTCTCAGCTTAGTTAGCATACTCTGCTGTGGAGCGGCTGTCTACATCCCCACTGTGAGTACTTGAGCAAATTCTACCCTTCTCTTACAACTCCCTTTTGTTTTGTATCACTCACTTTCTCCACTCACTTTCCCCCCCTCTCCTCGGGTTTCCTTCTCTGCACCCTGCAACGTGTTTAGCAGACACCAATCTTTATTCCACCAGTGTGATAGTTCTCAGCCTGAGACCAGCTTTCTTTCCCTCCAAGTGCTGCTTATGTGGTAGCCATTGTTAACTACCCACTGTGATTGGAGGAGTCCATTTCAATCCCCCTGTTAGAGAAACTGGCTCACGCTGTCTCAGGCTATGACCCTGCTTTTTCTCTCTTACAACCAGACATTGACCGTGTTAAAATGGAGCCGCTGTCTTGTGGGAGTTTTGGGAAGAAAGGAACATGGGTTTGGGAAGGGACGAGTGGTGGGGAGGGGAAGGAGCGAGGTGGGCCACTGATGATGACAGATCCATTCCTTTGGAATCTCCTCCCATTCTGGACTACAGAGTTTCTGTCAGTGTAGAAACAGGCTTTTGGGTTTCTTCCGTATTCATGGAGGGAGGGACAAGATAACCTAATGGAACCGAATTTCCAAAGACTAGAGGGAAAACAGTCTCTGAGAAATGTGGGGATGAAGGAATGCGTGGTACATTCCAGCTTTGAGAAGGGCACAGCGTAATCTTTCAAATCTTCTTTGTCCTTTTCTTGTAGATTGACCCAATGATGACGTCCAAAGTCAAAGAAAACTGACATCTTATTAGGGAGGGGGAACTGTGAGCCCAACACAAAAAGAAAAAAGGATTGTGTGTGTGTGTGTGTGTGAGTGTGTGAGTGAATGTGAGAGTGTATTTATGTGTAAGATTGTACAGTATGTACAAAAGAGTGTGTGAGAATGCACCTTGATTTATGAAGAAGAGTTTATAACATTGATTTTAGGATAACTGTGAAGCTGTGAAAGTCTTCTAACAAGATGAGACTATAAACCGTCCCTGCACACTGTCCACCTCAAGAAGCTGCTGACCAAAGGACAGGACCGCTTGGCAAGGTGGTACCAAATTAACCAACCATTAAGTCGGCAACATGCTGCAGCAGATTTTAAAGGACATGTACATCGACCCTGATGTCCTCAATGCTCTTAATGAAGACCAGAAAAAGACTCTGTTCCTGAAAATGCGCCAGGAGCAGGTGCGCCGCTGGAAAGAGCGGGAGGAGAAACTGGAGAGAGAAGGAGGGGATGCTGAGTCCAAGAGAACCAAGCCAAGAAAAGGTAACAATGCCGACCCATCACCTTTGTTAGCTTTGATTCTTCCTGTTGTGACAGGATGCCGCTTTAAGTTTGTCACTTTCCACAAAGCTTCTGACAGAAAACCATCTGTTCTCTGAATCATTTTAGTCGAGATGTTTACATAGTGTCCTGGATTTTACCTGGTAGAGTTACAAAGCATGAGAAGTGGACTGCTGAAGCATGTGTGCATTAGTTGTGACAGGTACCCTAAGCTGCTGGATGTGCTTTCGCTGCTGTAGCTCATGTTCCCCATCATCTCAACAGCTGCTGGCCAACACAAACACAGAGCATTTACACTTGAAGTTTGATTTATACCTCAATTCCTAAACAGTTACAGCTGAACGATGGTGCAGACAAACCAATGTTAACATCACACTCGCAGATGTTGTTAACATTTACAAAAACTAAAGTAGATGTCACGGTTAAAATTATATCCAAGCTGCTGCGAGAGTTTTGTAAGGGGCCTATAATAATAGCACGTCAGAAGTGCGATTTTGAATGGCTTTTACATAATGGTGAACGCTATTCACTCTCACTTAGATCATCTTGTTTCCAGTCAAACCACACAATGTGAGCCTTAGAGCAACAGAGAACAATATTCACCGGATCACATATTTCACTCATGTCTGGAACGCGTGTTTGATGGAAAATAGATGGCAGATGAAAACGTCAACGCGACAGACAGAGACGACAAGAAAAAAAAAATCCTGCAAGGCGGAAACACAAGAGCAATGTGAATGGTAAATTTGTTTATCCGATGCTGGCTTCTGCTCAAAAGCAACAGTTGGAGTTAGCAGTGAGCATGGAGCAATCAAACAAAACACCCAGAAACTCAGGAAGTCACAAGTCTGTCTTGAAACAGGTTTGACGCATACCACAGAACCTTGCCTGTCTGCATTTTCTCTTGTCGATGTCCTAGTAAGGAATCCTAGTACAATAAATGCATTGTGTAATGACTCTGACATAACAAATCGATCTATTTTTATATTCTGAAGAAGTACTCCTACATGACAAAGCAAACTACAGAGGTTTGGAAGGATACAGCAGTTGCCAAACTCCCAATAATATCACAGTAAAGCCAATTAACAACACACTGCAGCTGGTGCATTAACTTTGATTGACATAGTAATGTGATCTGTCTTGTCTTGGCGAATCACAAAGTACTTACTATCAACTGTGGTGCAGAGTGAGGGAACAGAGCTCTTTCTATCTCTTAATGACCAATGCAGCTGTCCTTGGGAGGCTGCATGGAGACTGCAGGCTGAGATCACATGGTCACGACGGTTCTCCACACAGCCTCCTCGTTTTTCGTGCATAGGAAATGGTGGATAGTTCATGTTCCTGTGTAAAAATAGGATGTGAGTCAAGACTCAATCCTTCCAACAATTAGCAGGGGGAGAAACGGGAAGCTTGCAGGAAATGTATGTGTTTGAAAAACAAAGAGAGAGTTTGATTTTATCTGGACGGCCTTGTGAGAAAGCTTACATGCTAAGTTACACAGAGAATGAAGCTGGTGTCCTGCTCAGCTGTTGTTGAGCGTTCTCATTTAGCCGTTAGCTTTTCCCGATCATGGGACTGTTGCTGTGGTTAAGCTGACTTTATGGTAATTATTGTGTATGAGCTGGCTATGATGACATGCTGGTGTGTTTGTGTTGTAGGCAAACTGGTGACATTCACAGAAGGCAGAAAAACAGTTTCTGTGACTAAACTTTTCTCAGACTGGTAACTTTTGTTGTCGTTCTTTAGATAAAGACAATCATCTTCTGTAATTCTAAGAAGTTCTAAGAACTTTGTTGACTAAACTGGAAACAGTGGTTTAACTCTGTCTCTTACAGGAGGGATGAGGACACACAGTTTGTCAGCACATAAAATGCAGTGTTCCTAAGTGCAAGTGACTTAGGTTCATCTCACGTGCACCTGTGGAGTTGTAGTTCTACCTGTCAGTTTGGGCTGCTTGTTTACCAACTTGCGTTCTGACTGCTATGGTTTCTTGTCATCCTGGTATGCCCTGCTGGAATGTGATCCACTGGGCAGGCTGGCAAAACCAGTTCACTATGAAAGTATGCTATTCTGTTTTCAACCAACAAGCTCGCCCTCTGGGGCTGCGTCAGCTGGGTTCCCTCTATAAAATAGTGCTGCTGTGCATGCATGGGAGCATGTATGCTTTTAAGCTCCTGAGGACTCAATGTTCTCATAAAGAAGGACAAATCAGAACAAGCCAACTTGGCTTGTAACACAAGATCACATTTTTTTTGCTTTTCTTTGGGTAGGATAGGGATTTGGCTAACGATGGAAATTTAAAGATGCCTTTGTTTTTAACTTTTAAGTGTTTTAACTCTGTTTATATTGTCCATATGAGCATGAGTGTCCTCTCTTATATTTGTTTTAAGCTGCTTGGGCGACAAAACAGCAGACTGAACTTATCAGATACACTGTTGACAGTTTAATTTTAGAATGATTAGAGCTACAAGTGATTATCTCAGAGATCAGAATCATTATCAATACAGAATTTCAACACAATTATTTACGAATTATGACTGAGGTTTGAAATCCTGAAAAAGCTAGAGAGAATATATTCTTGATAAAATTGAGCAATTTGAAAAGGACTGAAAGGGACACACATTAGACCAAAAACCTTTCTTAGTCTTATTATTAAGTGTGACTTTGTTATATTCATATAAAATATTAAGCCATATTCCAGTTTCACTGTGCATTTGTTAAACTTGCCTTTGGGTAATTTGCATATTTTCAGACTTTGACTTGGTGTTTCAATAGCCAGTTAACTTATATTGTACGCATGTGTTTGTATTTTTAACAGCCAACAGTAAGAATGTGAGCTGGATGCTCGGCCGGGATGGAGACGTGGCGGTCATTGTGATCGGGGAGGTGGATGAGCTGACCTCCAAATTCATCTGTTCAGGATTTGGAGAAAAGAAGTCACCAAGTCTTCAGAACAACACATAGTGAGACATTTTTGTAATTTGTAATACAAAAAAGACAGTCATTTTTTAGATTACAGGCAGCGAACAATAGCCATCATAGCAAAATCCATTTGTGTTTCAGTGTATTAGCATTGCTTACAGACTGTAATTTGAGGGCTTTCAGTTGTAGTGATATGATAGGGTATTATGCAACACAATATGCATACTGTATGTGTAAAGACAGATGACACCGTCTGATTATGTTTTCAGCCATCAAGCTATCTTGAAGAGCAGAAAAAACACAGAACCTGTCAAAACTGAGAGAGAGAACCTTCCTCCTAAAGCACAACCTGGCATCTCACTGAATTTAAAGGTACAAAGCTGTTTGTTTGTGACCCTGAGAACTCAAATCATTTTGCCTGTCATGGTGATTCTCAAGCTGGAGAACAAAGATAATTCAGAGGACGAGAAATCTGATTTCATAGTCTTGTTTTTGTTTTTTCATGAGATATTTCTATCTCCTGACCTCTTTTGTATTTGATCAGACAAACAAACACCTGATAAGGATATGGAAAGTCTGATATAATACGAAGTGATAAGACTGAGTTGAAGAATCTCTGGTCTGTTAGATCAACTTACAGCCAAGCTCCATAATATCCCTTTTAATGTTTGCCATTGTCTTGTACCCGCAATTCAATATTTCCATCTGAAACCCATCACTTCCACCACTTCATTTTCACTTCTTTTACCTGCAGAGCAGCTTATGAGAACTATCAATTCGACTTTTGAGCATAGCTGGTGAAAATCAATCTCCCCATTAAGAATCTAGCCCTATTATTTTGGGCCTCTGTTTTTTTGTAAAAATAAGCTGGAGGTGCAGATGATTTCTGGGTTATTTTGGTTTTGTGCAGTGTGTGTGTGTGCAGTGTGTTGGTGTTGGAGTGTGAGTGTGTGTGGGGTGCCTCCTTTTTCACGCTATCTCAAAAAGAGATTTGCTGTGTTGTCATGGCAACCTTGCACACACTGAGCCAGAGCAAGCCAGGGTGGATGGTCTCATCTGGCCTGACCACGGTGGTTCTCAGAGCTAAAGCTGCACGCTGCTCACTCAGTGGAAATACGGTGGCTGGTTTCCCTGTAGACACGCTACCACTGTACTGACATGTTTTTAAAATACTTACCATTTGACATATTTTCACAGGAGCAACTCTATTTTATCTCTTCACCAACTCCTAAACTCCTGCTCTGTTTTGTTCCTGCTCATTCCAAGCACTGAACTGCCTCAAAGTTAAAGAGGATGACGTGTTGCCTCTAGTATCAACTAACATGGCACTGTCTCTCCCAACAGGGGAAATGTGAGGAGACGAGCACTTCACTCCCTCTGCCGGTGAGTCGAAACAACTGCCTGCTATAGCCGAACAGTGAGCTCTCAGGTTGCATCATGGCCTGGAACACTCATGTAATGTCTTTGTTAAACCCACAGGTGTCAGTGAGTGAGCATTCACCACCTACAGCAGCAGAAAAGGTATCTATGAATTAAAGTAATGGTCGGTTTTTAATTTCTGCAATCCAAATTTCAACTTTTAAAAGGTTTCTCCCATCCTAAGTATGCATTTTAAATGGGTTACAGAGCAAAGAAAAGTCTGTTTTTGAGTCTCCTCTACACGTTTTAAAAACACAGCGTCACATTTTCCAGCGAGCAATGTAGTGATCTACTTTTCAGCTACTTAGAATGTGGCTTTAGAGTGCCTATGTCTTTTCATGGCAGTCCCACCCTCTGTGAGTAACAGGAAATGGTGGTTAAGGCCAGCTGTCCCCTCACTCCCAGCCTCTCTGCAGATCATCTTTCTCCCAGCATTCTCCCGCTCTGTGCTCCGGCTTGTCTGAGCTGCCGCACCCCTCACAGCTCTCTCCGGGGAACAGCTGAACTGAACTGTCCTCCCACTGGCTCCATCATCGCTCCAGCCTTGCGTTGTCTGGGGAGAGCACGCTCTCTATCTCCCCTCGCTTTCTTTCTCCCTTCAGTGTTTACGTGCATGCAAATGGAAGATAGCGTGTGTGTGAGTGTGCGTGCAGGTGACACGCTCTGCAAGAACAGCTGAATCACAGAGGCAAGGCAGGATTTCTGGACTGCCCTAGAACAGATGGTTGATGAACTTGATCAGGGAATTAAAACGCCAGAGACAGAGAATGCGTCAGTCGCAGATGGATGGGATTGTGGGATAGTCTCATGAGGTTTGGGCGCGTGAGCTCTCCTCTGTTCTCTGTTTTTCCCTCCTCTTTGTCACAGAAGGCAGCGTCTCTTCCTCACTTCTTGTATCTATACCAGGCTCTCCATATTACAGGCCCCAACACATCTCTGGCCCACCCATGCTGATGTGGCAATGCACATCCACACCTTAGGAGGTTTGGCCAGTGTGTCAGCCAAGAATTCACCGCATAAGCCTCCCCCTATGCAAGATTCATTATTTCGTTGAATGTCTTGTTTGTAGATGGTCTGATTTGTTCCTGGAAACAGCGAGAGGCTGGTTTGGTGCTGTATCAGTGGGCTGTTGCTAACGCTGCTGCAGGTTTTCTCCAGTTGATTTAAAGAGGGAAGGAGTCATCCTGAGAGGAGGCGAGAGTGGGACTGTTGATTAAGAAGGCGTAAGATCAGGAAGGAAGATTAGCGAGGCAGCCTGATTTTCAAGTCACCTTATAATTTTCTCTCCACACATCCTTAAACTCTTAATCAGTGGTCATAGTTCTGTGTGCTTCATTATGGCACAGTGTTGTCATTGGAGAACTGTAATTTGGTGAATCATTTATCCAATGATTTAATCAAACATGACAGTAATTCCACTGTATGTGAATTAGCTGTCAACACTGATCGCACTCTTCTGTCCTCTTTTGTCACTCTTCACTCCGCAGCCCGAGCTGAAGTCATGCAGTGCAACTGAGGAGAAGTCACTTCTCCAGCCCTCCATCTGCTCCAGGCCTCCCATGAGAGCTAGCCCTGTCAACGTGAGACCGGCTTCTGCAAATGCGGCACCAGGCTATGTCAACACGAGACCCGGCAACACAAATCTGAGGCTGGCTACCACCGCGCCGTCCTCTTCCCCCAGCAGCACTGTCAAAATAGACTCTGGAACAACGTCATCAACCAAAGATAATCTGTGCTCAAAGGAACCTCAGAAGCCCCAGGAACCACAGGGTGGGAAAGGTGAGTGAGCATAGCATCACAAGTAAGGGTACATGTTGGCTTGGATGTTGAATTTTTTTAAGTTCAACGGTTGATTGGTGGACTGTCCAGGGTGTACCCTGCCTGTCGCCCAATGTCAGCTGGAATACCCTCTAAAGAATACCAAGCGTAGCTGATGTGAAACATTTCCACTGTGTCCATTAAATGATCTAATATTTTTCTAGTCCCTGCAGTTTCTCATTTACTGGCTAATTAAGAGAAACACTCAAACAAACAATATTAATGATGGCTTCTATCATCACAGATAAGGAAAGCTCTTAGAGATCCCTGCAACTAGGACCTATGATTCTTACCCTACAACTTTTGTTCTGTGTTTTATTTAGTTTCATACATACTGAAGTAAACTGAACACTCATGTGGGTTAAAGACATAAGTCCACAATATTGCAACTAGCTTAGATGTCATTCACCACCAGTCACTGAGCCAGCAAGAGAATCCTTTTCCACTGCTTCTTCTCTCAGAGTAATAACGGCTGTGGAGAGCTGAGCAGAACTAGTCTGAACAAAGTTCATACAAGATAGGTTTCTCAGTGCTGCAGCTAGGAAGAAGGATTTATTTCCCCGAACGTAATGTGCTCGCCAAATAGTACCTCAGCCCCTTGGAATCTTTATAGACTGGCAGAGTAAACGAGGCCTAGAAGGGAAAAAAAGCTTATGTGACTGGGATGTGTCCCCTGGTACCACATGGCTCATGCAAACCAGCTTCTTTGGTAGCGTCTCTATTGTCTTTGTTAAATGGCAACAGCAGTGAAATTGTCAGTATCATAATGCAGATAAGTTGAGATGTGTGGTCATTTAACCGGATCGACAGACTGATGCATATAAAACTGCTTTTTACATGATTTTTTTAAATTCAATGTGGGCAGAAATGAGCATTAGAAAACCGGCAAAACTTTACAGCATCAGTTAGTGTTTTTTAGGTGAATGAAAAAATTTAAGTCATTTCAAATCTTAAATTTATCTCTGCTATTACAGTGGCATGCAAAAGTTTGGGCACCCCTGGTCAATATTTCTGTTAATTTGAACAATTAAACAAGTAGAAGATGAAATTATCTTTAAAAGGCATGAAGTTAAACATGAAACACTCTTTTCAATATTTGTCTGTAACGACATGCCTTTTGGAGATCATTTCATCTTCTACTTGTTTAATTGTTCACATTAACAGAAATTTTGACCAGGTGTGCCCAAACTTTTGCATACCAGTGTAGGTATTTGCTGTAATTAGTATGCCCCATATTACAAATCCTCCTAATAGCTATTACATAGTTGGTTGTCTGATCATTTTCCACAAAATTCTGAGAGTTAGCTGGTTGTTAGTTTGTTTAGTTGGTTGAATATTGTAAATAAATCAAGACTGAACAGGTAACATTGTGAAGCACAAAAGGCATGGCGGGAGAGTTGTGGCCATTATCTGCACCCCTTATAAGCATCAAATTTAAACTAGTTTTCACATTTGATTGATTTTCTCCAAACAAGTGGTATATTGCATTTGTCTCTTTGTTTGCCTCTTAGTGTTTTGATAAGATCAGTGTCTCTGTTAGGTCTTTACTATTGTCTCTGCAGATGTTCATTGTTGAGATAACAGGGATTTTCAGGATTTGAATTTTTATCTCCCTGAAGATATCTTAGGCTTTGACATCAGTATTATTGTCACTGGGGCTTACATTATGTCTTACAGATTACTTCCTGTTTGAATTTTGTCAGAATATTACTTCTAGACTTCTGTGTAAACCCTGCACCCAGTTTCATGAATTGACCATTCACCATACAGTGACCCAGTTATGCATTAAAAATGGCTAGTGTATGGGTGAAGTTAGCACCATCCAGTGGAAATCAATGATACTGTAGAAAAAAACTCCAGTTGGGGAAAAAATGTCATCTCTATAAGGTCCCTCTGCTGGGAAAATGCTCATCCTACAACACGCTCTCACTACAAGCATGCTGCAAGAGTTCCTGGAGGTTACCTTACTCTAGGATGACGTTTTTCTCTCTTTTAGGAAGAGAAGCTTAAATAGAAACTTGACTTTTGTTGTTATTCCTTTGAACACTGATTCAGTTGACTTGATAGATGGAATGTTTAATTAGTGTACTTTGAAATAAATGCAGAATTAGAAATGCCAGCTTCACATTATTTGAGCCAAATTTTAAATAAATTTCCCAAAGATAAACACACCACGAAAGCAAGATCTTAATATAATGCCTCATCACATCAACAGATAGTTCCTCAGAGTTGAGTGTCTGTGTATTCTTTTGCTGGCGTGTTTAGAGCACTTGATAAATACAGTTGAATGAGGAACAATCCTAAAAAACTCTCTTTAGTGTCTGGTTCACTCTGAACATTCCTGGCAGTTCTTTGTAGATTTTGGAGGCAAAGCAAATCTCTCAGAAACCCAGACACAAGAGAGCTAACACGCTCATAATAATGTCATCAAGAGACAGAAATAGTGGAAATATTTGTGAAATCGTGTTCACAGATATCGACTGAACTACAGTGGACTGAACACAGAATATCATAATAAAATAGTTTTTGAAGGAATTTCAGCTGTAATACCTTCAAGTGCTAAATCTGTTTGTGGAGGCTGAGATTTGAAGGTGATTTATTAAATTGGAACGAGAACATTTTCACAGAGTACAAATGACTAAAAATCTGTATACAAAAAAGAAAACAAATATTCATTTCCAATAAGTCGTGGTATTGGGCATGTTTTGCATGTGTGCCTGCACCCACATTAGTGGCAGGTTATTAGATCCCTGAGCAATGCCAGGGCAGCGACTAACAGATGAATGTGGGGAAGAGGAAAGGAAAGGAAAGGCAAACAGCTAAACAGCTGGTGTGGTGGGAGTTGAGGTGGGCTGAACGCAGTGCTGAATAAATGTGTCTTGACTCTGGACAAAAAAATACTGACAGAGTGTCTGTCCTTGACAATGGCAGGAAGCTTTGTCCAAGGGGAGGAGGAGGCCAACTAGGATAAGGCTCATGCCTCAGCTGTTTTCTTTTGAATGTGGGTAATGACAAGGATTCCTGCGTCCTGTGGCCCTCGTAGCACTTGTAGGAGAATAACTTAATAACCTGCTCTATAGTGACAACCATTTGAATTTTTAAGCAGCTACTGAGTTGGCCTTACACTATTCGAAAGTCCTAGAAAATGCATGTTGTGGATGTTGTATAGTTTAATTTGACAAGATGTTGTCAAATGTCAGGAAAGTCATGTGATTGTTCTGCAGGTTGAGAGATTTTAATCTACCATTTTGTTGTCTGCAGTATTTAGGATATCTTCACTTTTTTTGTTTATTTAAAAAACTAAAATCTTTTCCCAAAGATGAAAGATATTTTGATTCAAATGACAAGAACAGCAAAAAAAATGAATGATGACATTTTAAGCAGTGTTCATTTATATACTTAGAGCAAATAACTTGCTAATTACAAATCCTTCTTTCTCACCATTTTTCTCTTCAGTGTCTATTACCTAAAGCATTTTCTGAGCTTTCAAGAATCTCATTTACTGCAACCTGCAATGATCAGAGTCTGCTTTCAGCAGAAAATCAAGCTTTTGGGAACAACGGGATATAACATCTAGGTGAAAATTAGTTTATAACAATTTGTTCTTTCTAAAAAAAAAATGCTATTTTTCACTGAAAGTTGGTAAAGCTGATGACTGATGAGTTGGACATTATGTTAGAATTGCATGTCGTCTGCATAAAAATGAAAGTGAAAGCCATATTATGGATAATATTTCTGATAATTAGGGAAGACTGTAGAGTCAGTGTGAGTTTAAAACTAGATCTAGAGATGCAGAAATATATGCTCTGACAGCGTGTGTGCAGGCCATGATTTGAGGATTGGTGCGTGAGCATAAAAGTGTATCAGTCTTCAGCAGCTGGCAGTATGTTAATACGTGCATGCATGCGTGTTTGTGTTTATAAACCCGTCTCTGTCTGTCCGTCGGCTTTCCTCTGCTCTCTCTTCACCTTCAGAGGGAAGGACACGCATTCCAGCGCTGCTTCCCGACTCTAGCCCTGGGCGACGCTCAGCCAGAGCTGATAAGTGACAGGGGCCCCAGCCCCCACACAGGAGCCTGCCCCCACACACACACACACACACCTACACCTCTCCTCCTCCCTGCCCTTCAGTCCACAGACGTGCTGCTCGGGAATTCTGCCCTCTGCCCCACTTCTGCCC
>OMNN01062562.1:0-33966 GCA_900302755.1 Chromis chromis | reverse complement strand
TATATATTTTATTTTTATTCAAAGTTACAGATTTGTTTTTGTTTTAAAATTTTATGCTATATATGAAAATTCACAGTTCCTTTTTGTAATTTTATGTAAAAGATACATTTAAAAAACAATAAAAATGTGAAATAAATGAATACATTTTTTACAGTGTACTTTGTAGCACATAAGCATGCAAAGTTCCTCAAAAAAATAGCTCAAACGCAAATTCAAAAATGCCTCCTAATTGATCACATTTACATTTATAAAACAAAAAATGACATTAACTTTAGGTCTATCTTCTTACTTCAGTTAATGCTTCTCACACATGATTGGTCTACATTTTTCTGTGGTTTTAAAACCTTAAGACTGAAAACAAATGAATAGCATTCACCTGGTGTCTCATGTGTTAATTGGTTACTAATAAAATGGCTAAATTTGAAGCTATCGTGGCTCTAGATAAAAAGCAAATGTTCCCCAGTAGATAAGCTATGTTTTTATGTCCTGACTACTAATCGCTGAAGGTAGAGTTGTGGACCTTTCTTTAAAATACTGGGACTTACTTGGCACTCTGTTGATCGCCCGCAGTGGCCTGAGCACTCGGACGGTTCGGATGGCTGACAGACTGGCATTGTGTCCGTCCAGAGAATACTCCATCACCCTGAAGATACAGGAAGAGGAAGTCAATAAAAGTTTTACTTCTAAACCAAAACAGTACACAAACACACACACACATACACAAAGAAGCAGCAAAACCAGTAATATAATAAAGCTTATAATGGAATCAACCCACATAATTACTGTGCATTTGACACTTAATTACACAGACTCAGAACTTTTCCGGTAGTTTTTCTCCTGTGTCGTCTAAATTGCAGCACACAGACATAATAAATGTGACAATATACGAGGAGGTAGAGGAAAATAGTTATGGTTTAATTGTGTTTTGTGTCTGTGATTGTGTTGCCTGGGGGAGTGTGTCTGGTCAGACCGGTCTCAGTGTTGCATTTTAGATAGGTATATATTGTATTACATATCTCTTATCTTGGAAGGATCTTTTTGCTTCTCCCCTGTCTTAATAGAAGATATAATCTCTCTTCATGATGCAAAGTAAGACAATTTTTGCAATATTTAAGCGCAGCATCCTATATGTGGACATGTGTAGGGGACTATAATTCCCTTAGTGGGGATATAGAGAGAAAACACAGCCCACCTAAATAAAGGACACTTCTATTTTGATAATGACCCGACATTGACAGGACAGACACACAAAAACATACATCAACACACCCACAGACACAAACAGAAGCACCCGTTCCATGCATCTTTGTCATGTGTGAGCTGTGAGCAGAAATTGAGCAATTTGTGGGCATGAGCACAAAGCGTAGCGGTATACCAACCCTGCCATGACGATGACGAAGTCCAGCTGGTTCCACTTGTCACCAAGGTAACAGTTGGGGCCAAATATTCCCAGGGCCACCATCTTGATGACCATCTCCACCGCAAAGAATGCAAAGATGCAGTCGTCCAGCACCTGGTGGCACACGTCAATAAAAGAGATGAACAGAAGTAAAGTTTAAGACAGTAACGCAAAGGGCGATCGACCTTCAGCAAACAGGGAAAGGTCAGGTTCTTGTCCAGCCTCCTCGTCAATACATTTTGAAAGAAGCCGTGGAAGAGGAGGCTGTCTGGAAATGAGCTCTTGCCTCCATTAGTTAGCTGCATCCCAGCAGGGAACAACAGCTCTGGCTTAGCGCGGTTATGGCTGCATCTCAATTAATTAGACATCTACTACAGCAAAAAGAACGTCTGTATTTGAGAATAATGAGCACATCTAAAAGCGCCAAGAAACGACACGGCGCTACAGAGAGAGAGTATAGAAACAAATGAGAGACGGCATGAAGAAAATGAATTCATTTTTCATTACCGTTCATTTATGAATTGTACTTTTAATTGTAGTTTCTCTTCAGGGCTTTTCAGAACAACTTTATGCAGATAGTGATAGAACAAGAGATTACATTGCTCACTGAAGCACTGTAAAAATGGCTAAATGTACCGGCAAATTCCTTTAAAGATTTAAAAGTTTATGCTGTAAAACCTCAAACAACACTTTTTTTCCTATGCTTTTACAACCTAATACCCACATTCCACATGGTACGGCACAGTTTTCAAGCCTTATGTGAACCAGGTGAATGTGGGGTTATGTGTTTTCATTGCAAAAATAACACTTTCCACGTCCGAGTCACACTGACCTGTAGGATGCGGCACCACTCTGACTGGCAGGTAACGTCCTCACAGGGCTGAAACATCCCCAGAGTCACACAGTTGAGCAGGATCACCAGCATGGACACGTGCTCGAACCACGTGCGAGAAGGAAGTTAAGGGCAAAACACTTGGATAATGTCATTTTAAATCATTCGACAAAACAAGCAAGCAAAACTTAATGTATCCTGCAAAGCATAGTTTCACGGAAAAGTTAAAGAATCAGATGCAGTTTAAAATGCAAAAACTAATGCTAATAATGCCTCATCGAGGCTGGGTGTTACTTTCTGTGACCTCCAGGGGGGAATCCCAGGCAGGCATTGCAAAAAGGTACAGAATATAGAAACAAGCCTGTCGACCTGTTGCAGAGTCAGTCAAGCGGTGGCAGAATGTTAGTCAGAGAGCCGACACGGAGAGCAGAGTGCTTCCTATCCCCATTACGCTGATTGCTGATCATACATAAGCGGTTCAGTGACAGTGTTAATAGGATGAGTCTGACTAGCTGCAGAAAGGTCAGAAAATCGGAGCTCCAGTAAACAAAACTGATACGATGTGAACTAACATGTGAATCACTCCACCAACTCACTGGAACTGGATACGAAGAGGAAGTTTAGTGTCGGTCTAATGCAGGGGTAGCCAACCCATGGTCCTCGAGAGCCCCTATCCTGCATGTTTTAGATGTTTCCCTCTTCCAACACACCTGATTCAAATGATCAGCTCATAATCAAGCTCTGCAGAAGCCTGATAATGATCCTGATCATTTGAATCAGGTGTGTTGGAAGAGGGAGACATCTAAAACATGCAGGATAGTAGTGGCCCTCAAGGACCAGGATTTGACACCCCTGGTCTAATGGGTCTAATAATGACCGAATGGGCCTGGCTGATAATCTGATTACTGGCCTTTTCACTATGTCACAAATAAACATTTTAAATGGTTATTGTCTGCTTTATATCCGGTGCAGTATTTGCTAATGCTGATCAATGAGAGGAAGCAAGAAAATATGTCAATATGTCAGTTAATCTCAAGGTCTTTGAAGAAACAAACATCTGATGTGTCCTCAGATTTGTTACATAAAAACCTTTGTCCTACATTCTTGGCACACAAAGGAATCGTAATTTCAAGGGTATACACATGTCAGATGCCTCGTTTGACCCGACTAAAAAAAGCCCTTGTGAGTAATCTTTTGTACATTTCCTTTTGCTTGTTTCATCCTATTTAGACGACCAGAGATTATCTATTTAGGACAAAGCAATAAGTGACAGAGTGTGCATTTTATTCCTTTTCTTTCTGTCATTAAATAAGAGTCCAGAAGGAATTGTGTCAGTAGTTTAGCCCACATCGATGCCTCACCACTGCCTTTCATGTGGTTTGAGTGCATCAACATCCATCGCAATTAAAATCAGGCCCCTGTTTCTACCGCCAAAATAAAAGATAACAAATCTGAAATGTGCCTGTCGGCTCCCCGATCCAATCGTTCCTCTGATTTGATTTTTGTTTTCACCAGACTAGACACAAAAAATCAGGCAGATGTGCCACGAATAGCAAAGTACAACAAAAGGGATACTCATCACGGGAACAACAGATGAAAACCGAATGCATCGACACGAGTCTTCCTGATCACGTATTCATAATGCATCCCAGCCGCACCGGCAACATGTTGCAGCATGATGTGATACCATAAATTAAGGCACTTTATAAAATCGTGAGTAAACTCATCAAAGATGTATGGACTGCACATGTCGGTGCTTGTGCAGCTGCAGTAAAACTCCAGAAGATGCCTCATTATATTAATGGGGGGAAATGATGCACAGCGAGTAAATCAGAGTGAGAGGCAGGGATGGTGCAATAGAGGAAAAGAGTGGGAAATAAATAGAGAAAATAGACTTAAAGCTAGAGTATGCAGTGCATTCAAGAGGTATTTGTTATATTGGTACATGTACATCCTCACAGAAATCAACAAATCAAGTGATCGTAATATAAAAAATAAAAAAAGCCTGTTCAATCATTGCATTTAGGTTATTTTGGGGGGTATTTGTGTGTCTTCCAGTTCTTTTTATGGTCTCCATCCTCCTCTAGTGTCATTATTTATTTTATGTTATCCGTGTATATGTCACTGTCTGCATTGTGTCCTAGCTTGATAGTATTTATCACATGTTAGTCTATATTGGCTTTGAACCGGATGTCTTGCAGATACAGTGATGTAACCGATTTGTGCGTTTTTTAGAAATGATGTGGTTTGAATTTGTCGCATTCCTCTCCCCACCCACTCGCTCTCTCTTCTGGAGGATTGATCCTCCAGAAGTGTGCTCATGCATTTCAGAAGAGTGGCTTTGGAAGGAGAGGGAAGTGGGATTCTTTCAGTTTTATGCTTTCAAAATCCAGTTTCTGCGATTCCTGCACACTCTAGCTTTAAATCATGTCCCCAAAACTGCAAAAAAAAAAAGGCACTGATGTTGCTGTTTTTCTACTTTAGTTTGTCTTTTAGCCTCAATCCCACATCCCACACACTCTCTCTCTCTCTCTCTCACACACACACACACACACACACACACGCACACACACACACACACACTCCATGATGTGGTGTGTGCACTGAGCTGTGCTGCTGAAAGTATTCCCAAGGTGAGGTGCTGTTCTAATTAGAAGGGAGTTAAACCGAAAACAAATGGTGGCCACCGTCTTCTATATTACTCTCACATGCAGAGATACTTAAAAACCCATAAAAACGTGCACAAAGAAAGGCAGGAATACAGATATTGTTTGCAAATTACATTGTGTTTATGCTTTGCACATGCAAATACACAAACACAGGGACACTTGGGATTTAATGGTGTGATCAGAGGCCAAGACGGAGGTTTGTATCAGCAAAAAAAAGTACAACTGCACTTACTGGAATACATAGATGATGTGCTAAGCCACTTGATCCATTATTTTTGTCTCCAAAATTCAGCAAAAAAACACAATACAGTTGTACTAATTTGATGCAATTAAAGTTTCTCTGTACTATAGATTTGATTGGGATGAGCTAAGGATTGTGCACCTGTAGTTACAGTTACTGTAGTTTCAATATGAGAGTCATACCAGTTCAAATAAATATGAAGAAATGGTGCCCAAGTGAAGGAATGTGTCCTTTCAGGCTAATGAATGTGCACAGTTTGCCAAAGAACAAGCCATAGCAAAAATATGTAATGAATATTAATGCATGCGCGGATTCCTGCATCCCGCGGGTTTAAAAGCAGATTTTCATCAGAGAATCAGGCTGTTGATGGAGTGTGTTTCAGGGAATGGGAATATTTACTATTGACAACTGAAGAGACAACATCAATTATTTATGTCCCTGTTAATTTAGGACAATTTGGACAGGGAATAACAACAGACAAACTAGCATTAAATAGCCTATGCTCTGCTCCCTCCAACACATCATCTGTATGCTGCAACCATTTGCACATCTAACAAAGGGCTTCCTGATCCCCGGCTGCTGCTGCTGCTCACCTATGCTTAATTAGCCAAACCTGACAAATGTGCAATGCGCCCTGCCAAAATGCCACACATCTCTATTCTCTCCGGTGACAGGGGATTTGCTCGATTCCACAGTGAGGGGAAGGTAAAGATATGAATCTGCTGTTTGACTGTTAAAACATGTGTGTATATTTACTCTTTACAGTGAACACGTGTGTTTATGGCTGCAGTGCACATCTAAGCAGAAAACATGTCCTCATGTACTAAGAAAAACTGGAAAATATGGTTTCTGCCAGTGTACTGTACTGTGAGTTCCCATTGCTGTGGCATGCAGCTGCTTGATATTCAAGTTAACAGAAGCAGCACTGCTTTGGGAGGCAGAAAGAATGCAAACCCGTCTGCTTATCCTCTGAAGACACATTTTAAAAAAACAAGAGGGAGCAATAAACTAGTTTGTAAAAAAAATAAGGCAGAATTGTGGCAAGCAGTGTGAGATATGAGAGCCTTGTTGAAGGGGAAGTCGAGATCAGGGGCCATGTTCACATGGGGGATATTTAATTATAATTTTTATCCCACCAAACCACAAATACGTGTTATTTTTGTTAAAAAATCGACAAAATTACACCATTTATCAAACCAAGGAACAGTAAAACCCAAGAGAATTGTCAGGCTTTCAGCTTGGACTCATCATATATTACTTTTGGTTTAAAGAATACTTTATACTGCAGGTCTCATTTAAAAATCACCAAAAATCAAGCTTTTGCACTAAACAAAATTTGTAAAAAAAAACTAAATATTTTCTGCTCCTCACTGCAACTGTGAAGCCACATGAGATTCAGTTGAGTCCAACAGTCATGTAACAAAAATTTGGGGGAACTGGGATGAACTGCAGGCTGTGCAGCATGGAAACATAGTAAAAATGTAAGTAGTACTACACAGTATGTAGATCCAGCTTGTGCACACTTGGAAAGATGTGGCACATGTTGATTGCAAAGTTTTTGAATTTTTGTAAAATCAAAAAGCAAAGAAATTCATTTAGATGATTTACGGCAAAATCATTTTGTTTATACTACACAAAAGAGATGTGTAAGTTCTGTGTACTTCTAGTGTTGCAGGACTTTATATGACAGAGTGGAAAAAATGAGGATGCAAAGAGCGCAAAGAATCTGCTCGAGGTAAAGAGGTTTAATTCCGTGCAATCAACAGCAGCTCTGAGGCTTTATAGCTGTTGTGTATTCCCGGTAATCAAATGTATCTGATGTGTATTTAGCCTTTACATCGCTGGACAACATGTACTGTGGCGTCCTCAAGGGAATAGTAACCAAACACTGTCAATAACATTGTGTTGAGGTACCATGTGGTGGTGTTGAGTATTAAACAAAGTGGAAAAAAACACATCTTCAATCACCTCGGGTCAGCCAGTCGCTATACCGGTTTCAAACACACACACATGCACTAAGCCGAGCAACGTAAGGTCGATCCTTCCTTCACAGATGAAAGATTCAGTAATCTGCAGCAGAATTAAACAGAGAGATTTGAATATTCAGAAAAGCTCGGCCTCTCTCTCCCCATCTCTCTCTCTCTCTCATGGCCCTATGTGGCTCCTTGTGCTCTGCTTTCTCTAATTCCTCTTTAATCTCCACAGTCAACACCTCCTGAGCCCCCTTCTGTCTTCAGTCCCCCCCCCTAAACACACACACACAGACACACAAATGCATGCATAGACAAACACAAGCATCAATGTGCGAGTCTTCAAAGCAGAAGCCAGGCTGCTGCTGCAAAAGCGAGCTCAGCGAACACACTGATTTGCAGTAAACGGGAAAACAACAAAACTTCCCGGTGTTTTTCGAATTTAGTTTGGCCTCTACCTCACGCAAGATTAAACGCAGGAGTACGGTTATGTTTTCCACCGTGTCGCCATGAGCAAGATTAAATATCGTGCTCATCGGTCTGCTTTTCTCCCCTGGCGGTGGCTAATCCAGGCCTTGGGACCCGGTGCTCCTGGTCTCACTTGTTAAGGTCAATTTATGCCCGGGCACTTTGAGCAAATCAAATTAAGTCCGAGTCATGTCACACTGGATGTGGGAAATTGTGTATATTCATAAGTCGAGCGCTGGGCGACAGTTTAATATTACCTTACGATTCATCACCTGTCCATATAATAGGGTTCCATAATCGCTCACTGAAAATCACTGCGTCAGAGTCAATTTAGTTTTGGGTAAATGGAGTTTTTATGCCTCAGCACCGCTGACAGCCGAAGACGTAACGTTTTCCAACATGTTCCATTTGCACGAATATCTCGGGAACGCCTTGAGGGACTTTCTTCAAATTTGGCACAAATGTTCACGTGAACTCAAGGATCAACTGTTAGATTTTGGTGGTCAAACGTCACTGTGATCTGACAAAACATGAATGTTTATATTCTAAACGTCATATTTATATATCCGAAAATTTCAGCAACACCAAATCTTGATTTGCCATCATTGCCTAAAAAACCAACACCGATGTCATTTAAAACTGTATTATAGAGATATATTCTAGTTTGGCTATAGCCAAACCTCCTCAAATCTGTCTCTGCTTTTAGAAGAGCAGTCTTTATATGAAGAAATCTGTGTCTGTCTCCTCCCCTGTGCCCTTACTCCCCTGATATCGTGTGATACTTTAAATTAGGCTGCACTGTAAACTTGAACTCAGTAAATAGTTCCATCTATTAAAAGTGCATAGGCGGAATTGGATGCTGTATACTGATTGCCCTTTATAAAATGCATTAAATGGGGAAAAACAATTCAGGGAAAACATCTAATTGCAATTTTTTTGACAGGCAATTAAGTCATTAGAAACCAAATGCTTGCCTATGTCATGAAAATTTTAAATCATACAATAAAATACCTTTGAGATGTGACAAAAAGCATACCTCTGTGGTCTAGGAAGAGCATTGAAACTATCTTTTTGGTAGTTGTAAGAATATATGTGCATGTGACTGCATATGCAAACTGCACATATTATTTACAATCATGGTATGTGAGCTTAAAAAGATGCAATACCATCAATACCATCAATTTGTCACAGAACCATGGCTACTGAATGACTCAGTGTTTATCTCCAGCATCTGTTGTGCAAATACGTAACAATATAATAAGCCTTCCAAGGTAAACAAGACACACATATCACAATGCACTATTAGTACGAGCCTGTTAAATTTGCACCACATTCTGTCATAGCAAAGTCTCACACCTACGGCGACTGTGAAAACACTTACACACAATCGCAAAGTGAACATTTGCACACATACAGTTGCATAGTATTTGTATGCACATGTTTGCTCCAGGCTTAATTCATGGTTTCGCATTTTGTTTTTAGTTTTTTTTAAAGTGGACATGAAAACGGCCAGTAGCTCTGCAGCTTTACATGGTCAACAGAGCTTTCTGTCCTCACAATGCATATACACACATATTTAGAAACAAGCTTCTGCTGTGGCGGCGCATCAATGCCTGTACACATCCTCTTAGGTATGCATGGATGCACGCAAGCATGAATACGCAGGAGAGATCTCATCACAGCACACTATGTTATCCCCACTCCACAATGCATACACAGTGTCAAGCCCACTCCAGTTGAGCTGTCAGGGTGGTGCCAGTGTACACAAGGAGGCTGCAGAGAGGAGGAAGGATGTTGCAGTAAAGAAACCAAACACATCTCCCATCACAGCACTAGATCATCCACATAAAAACTCACATTTGGTTTCGTTAAATTAGGATATTTTCAGTCATTTTTTTCCTCCCTATTATGACTTCCTTCCTCCGTCTTCCTCCTCCTCCCCTCCCTCGGCTCTCTATCTGTCCATATGTGTTAAAGAGGAGCTGCAGTGTTAAGTCTCGGCTCACAGGCAGAACTTATCCCTGTCTGCTCCACGGCTTAGCGCACTTTGTTCTGCGATAAGCTACACATTTAGGATGTCCCGGTCTGGTTGCAGCTCTTAAACGTCCCTGTGCTACAGCGGGAGGTGAAGCTTTTCTGTCTGACCACACGTTTAAAAATGCCCAATTAGCGCTCAGATAAACTGCTGTGACATTTGCTGGTATTGCTGTGTTTAAAAAGCGTTCCATGCAGATGCTATTGGTCACAGTCAGTGGGCACATCCTGACCGAGGCTCACTGGTTGTCTTCTGTCAGGAGGAATCTCTCAGCCAAATGGACAAACTTCAACCTGTCTGTTGGGCTGCGTTCGCCTCATTCCGCTGAATTAGGGGGCGAAATGAGAGATAATTGGTGTCACTGTGAGAGGTTCAGATCAGTGACCAGTCACAGCACTTAGCTCTGCAATGGAGACAGATGGGCTCGGGGAAAAAGCAAATATCTGCATCTGTCCACACAAACACAGAGGGATGGAAGAAGAAGCTTTCGCCTGCAACACCGAAGTGCATTCTGAAAGTGGTTTGGAGGGTAATGGAGCGCTCAGGCTAACTCTGTTGAGATATTAGACGGAGGAGGCAGCAAAAGGAGAGAGACAAAGTGAAGCCGACTTCAAACTGCATTTGCATCTTGATGTAGAATTTACTATACGTGACAGACTAGAAAAAGGGTGGAATCATTTAAATGTAAATGGCTTCCGGAGAGTTTATCCCAAGATGCGCTCGGCATAGTATTGAGGCTGCATATTGCATATTGTTCTCTTCAAAGCATACATACATTTTGAGGGAACTTTAGGTTAAAAAAAATCAAACTGTGCAACTTCATTCTCATTTATCAGTGCCACTCCACCATTGCCTTTCATTTCTGTAATGTGCCTGATATACTTTATCTAATTTTCTAATATGAAATAAATTCTTGCTGATGTCAAACAGAATTTAATCTCACAACACTGCAGGAATATTAGCCTCCTCCCACAGAAAACAAGGTTAACTCCCCCTTTATCCCCTCCCACTAGCCCCTTCCTCAACACCTTTTACTCATTCGTCCCTCCTTCCTACTTCCCTTGACTCTCACCTTCACCCCCACTGTCTTTCTCCACCTTTATTCCTCTATGTCATCCTCCCCCCCTATCTCCCCTCTTAGCCTTTCACCTCCCTCTTCATATCTGAGCCTCCTTTCTCCGTGTACGTTTCCTTGCCAGCCTCTTTTGCAATCCATCTCGGTGCACCCTCGGCCTCGTTTTTTATGCTCCAGTCCATCCCTCTTTCATTAGAGTAGAGCAAACTCAATCCCATCAGATGTAATAACCTAATCACGCTCTTGACTCAGGTCGATCAGCAGGGCAGCGATGTGTGTGTGTGTGTGTGTGTGTGTGTGCGTGTGTGTGCAATCAGTATGAAAACAAGTGTATGTGTGCATGTATTGTTGGTGAGCATAACAATTTAGGTTGCAGTGTCCTTTGTGTTTTCCATATGTGCTTTGTATATTATTACTCTGTATGCAGCTGGCACTATAAAAACCCTGTGCGACAGTGTAATAGAACTTGTCAGGCTGAAATACTGCACAGAGGGACCAGTGCCAATGCATTGGTTGTTCAAAATCAGATTGATATTAGAGCATTTGTTTGGTGTAAAAAAAACACAGTACTGTCATATGGTATCATACTGTCATACTGTCATGGTGTCAAACGGGAGCATAAACAAGCTTGAGCTGCTGTTTTTCGCACTACAGACTGTGACAGTCAAAGTTTAAGGTGCATATATAAAGTTGTATGTCCCAATTGCATGCACACTGCATGAAGCAGTAGATTGAGAGGGCAGTTGTAATAAGTAAAGAGAAAAAATAAGCAGCCTAAAAAGAGAGTAATAAGGTTTGTAGCTCAGAGTGCTTTACAACAAGGAAACATTACAAAATTACACTTAAAACATTAATAAGAAGGACCTATATGTCTTGCCTCACCACCACAACGGCACTACCATCACCGACCTCTGCCTCACACCAACTGCACCAAGAAAAGCGGGGTGGGGATACAAACCCTGGTTCGGGTAGGGGGTAGAAGTAGACATGGATGCTACTTTGACACGAACCACCTACATAAGCATTTTTGTAGACCAAGCACACCCTCCCAGGTCAGCGGCACTTCCCAACAACAGCTGCCTCCGGCAGCAGGACAATGCTCCCTGCCACACTGCAAAAACCCTTCAGGGATGGTTTAAGGGACACGAGAAAGAGTCAAAAGTGTTGATCCAGCTTCCAAACTGCCCAGATCCCAATCTGAGTGCAAATTCACAAGATGTGCCAGTGTAAGCCCAATGATCGGAGACCCCGACACCCCAACAGGTCTGGTATCTGGACCCTAAAGAGGCAGAACTGTTTGATTGCCATATTATTCGCCAGGTGGTGTTAAGAACGAGGCTGATCAATGTATATATAAAATCAATATCAGTTTTCTCCCAAACAGACAGACTAACTAACAGTGAAGGTTGTCATTAGCTTTTAAATATAGTGGACTTAAGGTAAGTGGTGTACAGCTGTTTAGGTCGTTGATTGTAGAGTTTTCTTTTATGAGAAGAAGAATAAGTCCTTTTTTGGTACATTAATTTAATTTTTTTTAGTATTTGTTTGTGTTTTTAAGAAGCCTTTCAGTATGAGTTCTGTTAAACCATCAAGTATTCAAGCAAATCCCTAAATATTTATAATGCAGTATGTTATTGGTTGGATTTTCATAGGTCAGAGTAGGAAAACAATAGTTTGAGCTTCTGTGAACTGCATGCATTTTTGGAGTTTACAACAAGCTTTAAAGTAATAAAAGAGGTCTGGACTTATTCAAAAGAAGACTGTAACCTGACGAAGACTTATTTTGTGGTAATTCTAAGTCTTTTAGTTCAAGTTTTGTTTCCATATATCATTCCTATGCTTGATTTTATTGTTTCACTGACTTGTTACAGGTGTAACACTTGATTTATCACAAAAATGGATATCAGAGGACAATAATAAACAAGAGGTGCCATAAAAAAACAGTCTAAACCTCCTTAAGAACTTTAATGCCACTGCTGATCTGTCTGCCTGTTACTTAAAAGTAGAAAAAATCTGTTCTGCATGTACCCTGACACTGTTCAGAACGTGGTATTCCCCAAACAAATTACGAATATTAAGTTCTCATAATTTAAAATGTCATATTAAAAACTGATTTCCCATATTGACATGCCAACAGTCGGAGCTATTGCCAAGGCCTCCCACAAAAAATAAGGTGCCCAGAGAACACAAGGCCCCGAGATGATATTTAAGTGAAAAGTTCTCTTAGCTACACAGAATACATGCATTCCCAGTCACCCACCTCCAACAGCTTCCAGGATAAAGGCGTGTGTGACAATCTGGGCTTGGAGGAAGAGGTGAAGTGTGGCAGCAAGGGAAGGACGGGGCACGATGAAAGGGTCTTTGCTACAAGAAGAGAGACATGGAAGACAGGACATAAATGGAGAGAGAGGGAAAAGAAAAATGTATTTTTGATGAGCAACACAGTTTTGCTGCTCATCACCTGGACGGTACTGCAGCTATAATGAGGTGAGGGCTGAGCAGAGACAGGGAATAGCGGACAACGTCGGCTAAAGTTCCTCCAAAGCCGACGTCTCGGTTCCTCAACAAGAGTTCGTCGACGAGCCAATCCACGTCACGAAACAGGCCAGATACGCTCACGCCCTGCGGAGGAGAAGAAGGAGAAGTTTAATTTCAAAATCCGACGTGAGCATTAACCATCTGGTGACATTAGTAAGAGACTGGTGGGTATGACTCAGAAAATCGCTCTCACACTCTACTACACCAACACGAAAAGCAATTCTGTTTATGAGTGTCTTGGAGTATTGACGGATGCTTAGAGGGACAAATTGTAACACTGACAGCACCGAGGGGAAATTAGCCTGGCAGTCACACCAGCACAGGGATGACGCATACGGGGATGATGCATGTACCTTGCGGTGTCTGTAGAGCAAAAGGCTGGACACAACGCTGGTGGCCATCACAGCCATGCAGGAAGTTGCAGCTACAAAGAGACACACACACACACACACACACACACACACAGATAATGCAGCACAATTTGCATACAATTAAAACAGCAGCTTACAAAGATTCATTTACTATTCAGTAGGGGTGCATAATCATGGATTTACAGAAGATGAGGTGATGGATGATGGCAACGCTGAGGTTTCTGTCTGGATGACCCGGCTTGCCAAGTTCAGATGCATAATGAGAAGAAGGCAGGAGCCATGACATCCTCCTTTTCCCAAACACGCTTTCAGTTCTTTAGAGAAAAAATGAGAGGAAGAAGAACATCAGGATTAATTTACAGTACTTGTATTTTAGTATATCGGGTACCCTATACTTGATTACGTTATAATCCTTAACATTTTCTTGAAATCAAACAATTGCCATTTAATTCCCTGAACCCACAAACCTGCCAGCACATTTGAAAGGGATGTTACTTTTTTTTTTTTTTTTAAGTCTGTTAAAAAAGTAAAAATTACACCATTTATTAAAGCCAGAAAGTGTAAAAACAGAAAAAATAAAATAAAAAAATGTAATAGACAGTCCCTAAAGAGATCATGTATGACAGAATTCAGTCTGGACAATTAACCAAATAAAAGCTTAAAATTGTTAAATTATCAAAATCTAAGCATCCGACATGTTTCATTCAAAGTTTAGTCAAAAATAAAATGTCTGAATTAAATACATTCTGCAAAAAACAAACAATTCTGTGCTCGTCTGTGCAACTGTGAAGCCATGAGTGACTCAGCTGTGACCAACAGTTGAGTGAACTGCAGACTGTGTTTACACAAAGCTGATAGGATAAAGTACAGAAACAAACTAGAAGTATAATTAAGAAAATATTCACTGTATGTAGAGTCACTGTTATTTCTTCAACACCTGTCGGCACTTGGAAAAATGTGCTGATTCAATTTTTTCAATATATGTAAACCAACTAACCAAAGAAATTCAACTCTCCTTTTCTTTTATTTTTTTTAATGATTTATGGCATTATAACTGTGTCATACGGCACAAAACACAATGTTGAGTTTTTTCTACTTCTAGCCATGGTTGTTCTGTTTCCATAGAGGAGCAGGACTTTTCATTACATTGTAATTTTATCTCCAATAACAACGGCATCATCATTTCAACACAGTGAAATTACCCAAATGGCAAAACAGGAGGCAGCTTTGATTGTGAGGCAGTTGTTGTGAGTTAGTCTGTCTGCTAAAGGCCAGTGATGATCAGGCAGCTTTGCCAAACTTGTAGTCAAAAATCATTTCTGGATCATCTGTTGGAGTCTTCAGAAATGTTTTCAAGAAAAAAGTCTTCAAACAGTCTGATGCGAATAATGTTTATTCAATACAGAGGCTGTAAGAATAAATCATGTTTGTTCTACTACTAAACAAAGCATTACATCATCTTATATACTTCTGCAAACTTTTTCTAGACCAGGGGTCTCAAACTGCATTCCTCGAGGGCCACTATCCTGCATGTTTTATACGTCTCCCTCTTCCAACACACCTGATTCAAATGATCAGGATCGTTATCAGGCTTCTGCAGAGCTTGATGATGACCCCTGGTCAAGACTCTCTTCCTTTGTCTGCGAAACCACAACCCATCCTTTTTACAACCAATCACGATATTTCAACCATCATTTCGTTTGAATTTATTCATATCTGGGGGTGTGATTCACTCGTGTCAAAAGTTTAACCACCTCCCTTTCTTATCCCTTTTTTTAAAAGTAACTCCCTCTTTTTTGCTGCTGACTACCCCCGTTTTTTACCTGGCTTCATGCCCCTGTCGGCCACTATGACCTTGATTTCAACTTATACCCCTGTGCAGAGGGAGAGCTTGTGCTTCAATCCCTGCTGCACTGTAGGCCCTTACCAGGTCGCAGTCTACACAGGATTGTTCAGTGTATACATGAAGTCAGTGTACCCATATTTTCCAGTTTTATCCTTTGTTCAGTGCTTTATGGTCTGACTTAAACATCCTATTTAGAACTGATTTAAACATCCTATTTTCCTAGTTTTAGCATTTGTTCAACTGTAAAAATCCCACAACACAGTTACAGGAAATGCTGTGTTTTTGTCATTGCTCTGAGCATTAACTGACGTTTTTTTAAAATGCATCTTAAGTTAATAATATGATTTCTAGCATTTGTTATATAATTTCTAAATATTTCAGGGTAATTTAACAAGAAGGAGCTACTGAATGAAGACTTGCAGGTGACCAACCTGGTCATGGAGGAAAATACTGTGTGTTTACAGAGTAAACAGATGCACCCGTTGCTCTTCTGTTGTTCGAGTGATTGGTAAACCACACTTGCCGTTACTACAGTAACCACAGCTGTCATCAACCAGGACCGAGATCTCAGGGATTATAGGGATTATATTTGAAGAAAATGCAATTGGCGAAAAGATCCACGGTTGGCCTTAAGCCATTGAAATGAGTTGCAGCATCTTGCATACATTGTCAAGAGAGCTGAAAAGGGAATCGGTTTAAGTATTATTTGCCCCGTTTGGAAACAAGCTAAATTGTTTTTATCAAATTATATTACGGGGAATTTCGAAGTAATGATCAGTTCAATGAAAAAAAGTAATATTTGAAGTAAACTCTGAGAAAGTTTTCTGTAACAGTTGCTGTATCTCTGAGTATAAAAGGAGAACACTTGGATGCATGTGAAGTGCCTACAACAGCAGGTGTATCACTCAAACATTCAGGTGTGTGATGGATTTTTTAGCTGCGTATCTGAGGCTATTCTGCCGTGACACGACTATTATTTATGCATCTTAGCTCTGCTCGAGTGAGACAGAAATACGTGAATCAGAGACAACGTGTTGAATCTGGTTTTGTTAACACACAAGACACTGCTCATCTCAACCAACAGTCAATAAACTGAGCCAAGTGTGGGCGCCTTTTATAAACCCTCCTTTCAGCCACAACATTAAAACCACTTAGTGAATGACATTGAGCATCTCACCACAAAGCAATGTTCTACTGGGAAACCTTGGGTCCAGGCACACATGTGGATGTTGCTTTGACACGTACCACCCACCTAAATGTTGCTGCAGACCAAGAACTGCGCCTGCATGGCAACAGCCACCTCCTTTAGCAGGACAATGTGCTCTGTCAGGCTGCAAAAACCGCTCAGGAACTGCTTGAGAAACACGACAAACAGCGCAATGTGTTGCCCAGCTTCCAAACTTCCCAGATCCCGATCTAACCCAGCTCTCACAACTCCAGCTTCCTAGTGCCAGACACCACAGGATTCCCCCCAGAGGTCCTGTGTCCAGTTGTTTTGTCGACACGAGAGGGACTCACACAGTGTTAGGCAGCTGGTTTTAATGTTGTGGCTGATAGTGTCTACATGTGAGGACTTTTTCTTTTTCATTACAGCAGCCCACACATTCCCTGTGTACTTTATAAAGCTCAGCTGCCAGGGACAAACAGAAGGAGAAAGCACAGCAGAGACACACTGTAAGCACTGGAGCATGTTTGTGATGTTGACATGCACAGAGAACTAAAACCGCTCACATGCTGATAACAATCCAATCTAACTACCCCTCTTTACCCCTCGTCATCTATCACTTGCCATATCTTTTCACTCGGGCTGTTGTTTTTCAGCATCCCTCCCTCTCTCTCAGAAGAATTAAACATATGAAGGGAGAAGCCACTTTGCTCGTCGGAAGCCAAGCAGAGATTGAGCGAGGATGTTATTTTCTTTCTGTTATCTTTTTCACTGGCAGACTGTGTAATGTTGATGGTAATTGGACCGAGTCTAAGAGGATGAAAACTCTCATCAGAGCTTGCATCATAACTGTGCCAGATTTAAGGTTTAGAGCAAAGTATTCCAAAGTTTAAGAGAAGGAAACTTTTCAATTTCACAGATGTTTGATAAAACACAATTCAAATCCGAATCCCATTGTGGTTTGTTCACATACAGCATTAACACCCAGTGATGCATGCAGGTACGTACTCAGGTGGTCTGGTTACCTGTTGTTGAGGATTACAGGAAGCAACAGGTCCTGAAGAGGGAGCCATTCGTCTACTCTACACCTCCCGGACTCGCATATCTCCTACACACAAACACACACAAGCACAAAAAGGATCAATTACACACACAGGCACCTTCAACGAACTCAAATAGCTGGAAATCAGCATCCTTAGATCATTTAATGCTAATGTTCTAGTTAACTGAGTTCAGAAAATTACATAAAGTGTTTATTATTAGTTCCATCAGCTTCCGATCCAGCCCATTTCTCTATTTTCAACGGCAATTTAGAAGTTTCCAGTTTATTAGATAAACCTAGTTGAAACCAATGCAGTCTGATGTAACAAATTTACAAGTGATCCTACTTCCAGGAAAGCTATGATGCACGGCTTGCAATCATTTTTGGAGACTGTTGTTTGTGGTGTGCTGATTTGTATTGCATATATTGACAATAACAAGTCTTGAGTAAGGATAAAGTTAAAACTAAACAACCATTTTAACACTCATTTGTAGAAGTAAATTAAGTCAATCTACCTCTAAATGTCAGCATGATATATAACAAAGCCTGTTGTTTGCAAGCACCCCACAAGGCAATGAAGGATTATTCTTTAATGCAAAAATGTTACTTTTTTTGTCCATGATTTTCCCTTTTTCTTTCTTTCTTTCCATCTCTTAAATTGCTCACAGTTTGTGTTTGGACTAATATATAAGATCTGTGATGAGGTGACACGAAGAATGCTTCTCCATTTTTAGTGTGACAAACCAAAAAGTCTGGGAACCTGTGTGAATAACAAGCAGATCATTCTGGATATGGTCTTTCTACCTTAAGAGAAAAGGGCTGGGCAAAGTGGATCCTCACACATCCTTTTGGTCTCCGCCAGAAGGAGGACATCATCCACTGCAACACGGATCTTAAGGCAACCTGTGAAGATATGTAAAACACACACACATACACATTCATAGGAGTGTTACAGGCAGCGAGTTAGACCTTATATCATAATGAGGTCTTTGCCTTTAGGAGGGACATTCCAACAGCAAAACCACTAATGAGCAGGATCTATGACGAACACCAAGATAAACAGCCAGTCTCAGAGTGTGTATGAGAACAAGAACTGTGTGTACAGAACTGTATGTGCACTGTGTCTGAATGACAGAACAAAATAATGGGGCGAGGACCTGATTATCACAATTAACCGACAGCAACACCCACTCTCCAGTATCGCGTCAAAGTGCAGACAACAGAGGGCAAGATTAATGGAGACTAATAGACATCACTGTTGCCTGGAAAAAAAATGAAATGCAGACCTCAACTAATCAACCGATGCTGGGCAGTGAGAAATTAGAGCAAAGCTGTGAAAGGCTCTCAAAGCAGGATCATCACTGGCAATTTTGTTTTTCCTCTAGACCGTGCCTTTGACACTGTGAGCCTCAGAGAAAAACTGAAAACTGTGCAACTACCACTGATATTGTGAGCCTCAGCTATGTCAGAAGTATTGAAAGGGCAGCATGAAATAAGTTAATATTAATGGACTCAGTATGCTTTTTCTTCTGTTTAGTGGATAACCATTCTCTCCTTTCGGATGCTACCAGAAAGAGTAATGCTGCTTTGGATTCAGTGAGTGAGGCTGTCAACTTGTTTTTTTGGCCTACATTTGGTTAAATTTGAGCAAACTGGCACCATTAAAAGTATGCTAATTATCTATTGGCAGGTCCTGTTTTCAAATTACCCACGGATGCACAGACAGCTATCACTGGATACAATGACCGGATTAGTTAGATACTGAAGGAAGCCAAAAAATATGGTGATTTTCAGGCAAATTCTGGAGTCATGAGGAACATATTTTCTATGATTTCTGAGCAGATTTATGAATGTTTATTAGCGACAGACAATGGAGATAATCAGGAAGTGTCAGACACACTGAATCTGCAAATACGTGTGAATCATATCTTTGTGTTCAGATCTGACTCAAATTATAACTGTGTGTGTGTTACAGGTCCCATGTGGTAAAAAAAAAAAAATCCATTCTTATTGGTTTATGTATTTGTTATAACTTTTAGATGTGTAGTAAAAACTGTTAAGATATGAAGATGTTTACTATTGACACACAAATAGATAGCCTATGTTTCAGCTAAAGAATTAATAGTTGTCTAGCTCATATTTTGGATAATCCTGCCCCCTTACTGCCTGATGCTTCCAGGTAAGCCATTCACAATGTCACTCCACGAGGTTTATTTACGCTCTAGAGCTGCTTCTGCTAACTAAAGCGAGCAACAACAAATGTTCTGCTGTTGGCTGCAAGAGTGAACACAAGAGTCTTCATGCACTGACAGCATCTGAAGAACTGAAGATCCAGTGGATTACTTTTATTGTTGAAGGCAACGTCAACACAACAATAGGATCATATAAATCCTTAGTGTTCAGTGTTAGTCTTTGGGCTAATGTGGCTAATGGTACCATTAGATTTGATCATGTGCCCACAGGTCAGAGATGGTGAAACCTGATTTAAAAGCCAATAAACAAGGACTGGATGGGTTAGTTACACAAATATGGTGAAATGAACTGGCTTTGCAGTATTTCCACCTGAAAAATTCAGTCACATCCTATGGACATGTGACACTTTCATTAAAGTCCTTTAAAGTACCTTAATTGCCTCCATGAGCTTCATGACACAGAAACAGCTGCTGCTCCACCTGTTGACTGTGTTGATTAGCAGAGCAAATCAACTAATCAAACTACAATAACTAACCTATTATTTTTGTTAGAATGCTGACATGCACCTGTTCTTTTCACCTCATGCAGTATCTCTGCCTCATATTTCTTCCTCTCACAGGTTCTGTCAAACTTCTGTTCTATAGTAAATCTGTTCAGCTGCTCCTGGGGACATCACAGTTACAGATGGCTCTTGTTAAGTGTGTGCTTGCAAGTGTGCGGTTACACGCATCCACCTGTATGTTGGTCTTGGGCACACAGTCGTACGAGATGCCCACAGGGACCAGACGGACATCGGGGACAGATCTCTCTTTGATGAGCTGGATAACGCGAGCCAGCCACTGGCCACCCTGGCCCGACTCCGACGACACACCGACACTCATGCTCTGGCCCTCATGTAGCAGCTCACGTACAAGCTTAGGGGGGAGGAAAGAAAAATGAGGAGAGAAGAAGATGGCAAAGCCAAAGGTCTGAACACTCCTGGCAGTAGGGGAGCAATTAACATAAAGTGCCTCCCATGCATTTTTAAAATATACATAAGCAATATAGCAAACCAGACCTTGGAGGGAACACAAAGAGGCAGGAAAAGAGAGTGTGGAGGGCAGCTGAGAGAGGACAAGTCAAAACTCATGAAGCAGGCAGGATAAAAAGCAGAAATAAATAGAGACTGTGGGGGACACTTTATGACATTCAGATACTTCCTTTTGCCCCAAGTCCAGTTTCTCCCTTCCAGACATGGAAAATTAAATTACCATTGAACAACAGTTAAGCGGGCCTGCACTCAATAAACAATAAAGGTCTATAAACATTGAAATACAACCAATAAACAAGCCTGCTTTCTCGTACAAGCCAGTATGCTTAGTCACATGAAACAACCAAAAGGTACTCAGTGCGTCACTCATAAACAACCTTGTTTTGTTGGCACTGTGGCTGTAATCTTGTCTATTAACTCAGCTGTTTTATTGAGCAGTATAACGCAAAACTGATCTCAAAGGAGCCAGTAACTTCTCCAAATGAAATATGTCTTTAGGCAAACCGATATAAAGCACTTCTTTCTAGATAAAAATACACAAACACGGTGGTGATGAACAGGTGGTGATCACTGATAAAAATAAATAGAGGTACTTTGATAAAGGGTAAAAAAAAGTTACTTTAATAGATGCAAGAGAAGAGAAAGGATGGAGCAAAAAAATACAGACCACGAAAATCTCCAAAATAAGGGGGAAAAAACACAAAAAACAAGCTACCTTCCAATAAAAAAAGAAATAACCTGCTCAGCCCTGCCAAGTGCACACAATCAAACTAACCACCAGTCTTCTCATTTGTCCAACCTCTGCTCATTGCTTTGTCACTCCAGCCAACTCCAAAGCTGCAATCTCTGTTGCAAAACTCAAGCCCCTTGGTAATATTGAGAATGAATAGAAAGTGGGATGAGGCTGGGAATGAGAGAGAGGGAGGAAAAGACAGGTTGTATTCTGATTGAGAAGCTGGCTGTGATAACACTTCACCGTGGAGTGCAATGAAAAGTGTCTCTATGCGAGTGAGTATGAATTGAACCGAATGCACCTACACTAAAAAGCCAAATTACAACGATAGGTAGCTTCTGCTTACCCTGCAATTTTATATAATTACCTGCTGTTTATGATTTTTTAAAGTAAAATGCATTATCTACATTCTTTCTGATTCAGGGCCCAGTGGCTCGTGTTTGGCTTCACATACGCATCTAATGTAACCAAGAGGGCGTTTTGTTGTTGGTGAGAAAACAGTACAAGTTACCTGAATGTGCTTTTTTCTGTTGAAGGTGACATTTGCATGTCGTCATTGACGGAGCTTTGAAGAGGGTACTGTACCTAATTGACATAATTAAGGGACTTAATACAATTTTAATTGGGGTTGGAGACAAAAATAGAAGATTTTGACTCAAGCTTGTGACTTAATTTGCAAAATAGCAATGTTGGTCGGTCAGTCGGTTCAACAATTGTGTCCAAACTTAAATATCTCAACAGGCATTTGATGTGTTTCGTGTTGTGTAATCATGCAGTTCATAATGGTTTTGCATTGAATGCCTCAACTACTCAATAGATTAAATTTGGTACACACAGTCATGAGGGTGAACTGTAATAACTTTCAAGACTTTTATCGTTTACCAACACCTTCAAATTGAAAACTGAAATTGCTAAACACTTTCTTGATACAAGGCACACACTCTATCTACTCAACAGTAGCATATTAACATAAGGCTACTTTCAGATGAACCACATTTTTGCAGACTCAACATCAGCAATCGCAGCACAATGCAAGCTAGATTTCTGTTCGACTTGATCCTAACTTGCTCTAATGTTACGGTGATGTAGGGCTCACACCTGATCTAGCAGCTGATTGGTTTAGATGTTGACTCAACAATATCACATACGACAGAAACCTTTCATATAAGTTAAATTGGAGACATTTAGATTTTATTAGTTTCATTTTGAGAGTTTATTCTGTGAACAGACTACATGCTGTGCAGTTGATGGTGATATTTATCAGTCAGAGGGGCTGAATACTTTCAGATTACAAATCATTAACTGCATACAATATATATTTCTAGTCTATTATACGTTGACGTTAGACTGATTTAATTCTTGGAAGTGTTTAGCGTCACGGTAGGGACTGTATGGATTCTTAAAATAACATCTGTACAGATGTTTCAGCCCTGACAGTCTGAATATCTGGCATATCAATAGAGAAAGCTATTATCTTGTATTTCTTCCCAATGTATCTGGCTGTTTATCAGTGTTTTCTATTTATTTATGTAGTTTGAGAGGGACAGATCTGCTAGGCTGATATATATATACAGCAGCAAACTGATACACTTAGATAAGAATTCATGTAAAATAGAGGCTGAACCATGAACAGAGATCACAGATTGCCTGTGGAGCATTTTAATACACTACCATTTCATAATTGAAACTATCAGAGGCTGGTCATGAACTCAGTGGCTGGGCATATAGAACTCATATATGTGCCTGATAACACAACAGTGTCCAATCACTGTCATGTTTTTTTTTTTTAAACCAGTGAAGACTGGTTGTTTCAACTCCAGCAATAAGCAAAAGTTTGCAGAAGTTAGTCCAAATTTTAATTCAATTCGATTCTATTTATGCAGTGCCAACTCACAACATACGTCTCAATGAACTAAGGTGAGGACCTTACAAAATTATACAGAGAAACCCAACAAATCCGAAGTTTCTTTTGGATTTCCTTTAAGCAAGCACTTGGCAACAGTGGGGAGAAAATAAACTACTTTATAACAGGAAGGAAAACCTCCAGCAGAACCAGGCCATCTGCTGCGATCAGCTGGGGTTAGGGTAAAGGACATCAAAGCACAGCAATCACCAAAAATGTGTGAAACTTCCACATCCTACCCCTTCTTAACCTCCCAATCTTCAAAAACATGAGACTTACAGAGGTCATGACAGGTGAGTGAAGACTGTCCATCTCAGCATCTTGCTCAGTTGGTGCAGAAGGCGGGGGGAGAACTACACTGACTTTCTGCAGGATTGATCTGTAGAATAAATGGAGGATAATGTCACTCAGACATCAGTCGCCTAATTAAGGAAACCTGTGCGTGATTGTGCATATTTTCACTGTGTTTAAAATAAAAATGCCAGTCTAAATATGGTGCTATGAATAAAGGTGATGAATTCAGAATTTCATTACTTGCAACAAAGGTGTCTGCACTGTTCGTGGAGGAAAACACTGCATGTTAGTTACTTGTTACTGCAGTTCGACTTGCCTGGCAGCTTCTATGTGGGTTTGAGGGAGCGTACCTTAGGGAGGAGCTGTTTATCTGGAGAGGATAAACAGTGTATGGCACTCTCAGGTTGTGACAGAAGAGCACGAGAGGGATGAGAGCGCAGTCCATGACGCTCTGACGCACATACACATAAACCAGCGGAGATCCCTGAATTATAGAACAAAAGCAGCTTTAGACAAACAAAATTCCTCACATTGTCATTCATTACGGCAAACAGACGTGAACTGTGCAGACGTGATGCACAGATTAGGAAAATGTTTCAGTGATCTTAAATATAATCAGCACTGTGATCAAGACCCACAAGCTTCAGGTATTATCAGCAGAATGGAATGTCGAGAAAATACATTTATAATATAAAACTGGAAGAGATATAAAATCTTATTATTTTTACAGCTAAAGGGTTATGAAAACTGCAGGCACAGATTAAACATATATGTGTGGAGTGTGTTTAAATGGCTGTACTGTCAAATTCAACACACACCATGAGTGTTTTTGTTTTCCCCCCAAGGTCAACAACAGCTCTATTATTTGCTCTGTGCTCCTCTATCTTTTGAGTAGCATTTGATTACTTTCATCACAGGCAATGAGTTACAGTCGCAAACTCAATTATATATATTGAATGAAGTAAAGGCAAGATAAAACACAATTGCACTTTTGTGCATTTCATACGGTCCCTACTAAAAACATATAAGTAGCTCAAATACTTCTAGGTTCTTCAACCTGATGATGAAAACACATTTATTATTGCTTTTTGTTAGTTTAACACCAAAGACTCTTACCTAAGGCTTACCAGTTACAATGATATTATGTGAAGCAGTTTTCTTTTCTTTTTTACATGTAATCCATACACACTGATTAACACAGTCAGATGTAAGCATGTACAGTGCTGTGTAAAAGTATATGCCCCCCCACACTTAAATGTTTCAGATCATCAAACAAATTTCAATGTAAAACAAAGATAACCCACAAAACACAAAATGCAGCTTTTAGATGATGATTTTATTTTTTGGAGAAAAAATGCTGTCCAGGTTTTGGAGCGGCTTGAATCTAATTAAGATGCTGTGGCCTTCAAAGGGCAGTTCATGCTCAAAAACCATCTAATGTGGCTGAATTAAAACTATTCTGCAGAGAAGAGTGGGTCGAAATTCTGACTGATCACAAGCTGTAACAAACAATTGCTGTCAAGGGTGGCACAACCAGTTATTAGGTTCAGGGAGGCGATTACTTTTTCACAGGGGTGATATAAGTTTTCAATAATTCTTCAATAAACCATAATTTAAAAATGGCATTTTGTGTTTTGTGTGTTTTTTGTATAATATTCAATAAATATAAATATTAGTTTGATGATCTGGAACATTTAAGTGTGAGAAATATGCAGAAATAGACGATTAATGCAAAGTATTTTTGCACGCCGCTATAAGTCTATAGATGCCAACTTTGACAGAATGTTCATAAATTATACAGATTTTTTCCCCTTTAAATTGGATGTATATGTAAAATCATATGAATTATTTAAAAAAAAACATCAACATATATGTGGTAAAAGTTCAATCACTGCAGCCTTCAGCAGCTTGTGTTGCCCTATGAAGTTCTAAAGCATAACTTCAGCCTTTACCACATTTGTCAGGGCATTGGATTTGGGATGCACAAACGTCGTCATCTGTAGCTGATTCTCTCTCTGATTTATATTCTTCAGGTGCGGTTTTGACTCAAACTGTTCCTTTGCATCGTACACACCGTACACTGCCACCATGATGTCTCACACAGATCCAGAAGTCTGTGTACTCTCTTTTTGCCAGTACAATGGCATAGTCAAACATTGCTTTTTGATGAAGTAATATTATCTAATATACTTTCCTGACATTTAGAGAGCCTACGGATTTTCTGTGTATTGTACTGATTTTTCCATTGGATGATACAAGTGGGCATCCGAAGTGGTTCACATATATAAGTCATGATGAAATGTCACAAGATTCTGGACAATGAAACATTCTTCGGTGTCTTGTTTCATAATTTATAGGCGAAATAAATGTCAGATTACAAGGTAAAGACACAGACAATTGGACTACACATTTGAAAGTAAACCGAGATACCCTGACTAAAACAAGAACTCAGCTCACTTTGTGTACTTTCCCCCACTATTTATAGGTTTAAAAATGCAGCAGTAAAACAGTAAAAAAAAAAAAATCATCGAGAAGAGAGGACACCATTCTTATTACCACTCTTATTGCCTGAGAAAACATGTCCTGATGACTAGTTGACTGGACATATTCCAAGAAAAACCATAAGCATGACGAAAGTATTTTTTGCTGGTCTGGGTTCCACTTATGAATCAACAGACTAAATTTCTGTGAGATCGAAGCTAAAATTAAAGACACAGCTGACCGATTTCATTCATGCCCATTTTGAGCCTCTGAAACAAGCAGCCTGACTCAGATTTATTTACTTGTATTTATTTAGTCAGCCATGTAATTAAAGCCGTGTAGACACTAAACAACTGAAAATAATTAGGTATAACAAGGCAAATAGGACAAACTTGAACTTTCACAAGTCTTCAGACGCTCAGATGTTTTTACTTCGCTTTTCCTGAAAATATCCTCGCATTTTTGTTTACCTTGAAATGTTTTGTTGCAGATGTGTACAAACAAGGCTGTAGCTGTTTACCATTCATTAGGTGGCTGAGCGCAGCCTAATTTCACATCCTGAGTCAAAACATCACAGCCTCCGTGTGCAAATACAAAGTGTACTTGCCATGTTTTGCAGGACAAGATGACACCCTTTTGGGCAGCTGTTAAAAAAAAGTTGGTGATATTTTTATCTACAAATGCATGTGTGCAATTACAGATAGTTGTACCTCTTGTGAGTCTCTGTGCAAAGCCGACAGATGGTTGAGGTTAACTTCAATACTGCAGAACGTGGAAGCAAACATCTTCAGCATCACCCAGCCTACAAATCTAGTCAAGAGGGGATACAGAGTGGAGAGATGTGTAGAAAGAGAAAGAAATTAATGGCAGGAGATAAGGAGAACATCGGGACAATATATACCAGGGAATAATGGACAGATAGCGGTGAAGCAAAGAGAAAATAGCAGCAAACAAAGTGCTAAAAGAATACAGCTTTAGCACAGGAAGTGAGGACAAAGTTGAATGTGACAGCAGTGGGGTGAAACGGGATGAAGATAAGAGATAAAATGATGACACAGGGAAGCAGCAAAACAGAAAGCGATAAGAATGGGAGGAGAGACAAAAAGCTGAGGCAGTAAATGAGGGAGAGAGAAGACAGTGACGAGGGCAGGAGAACGAGGAGATTTTGCAGAAAGATTCCTTACACTACAACAAAGCCAAAGTAGTTTCTTTGATTCATAAAGCCAGAAGTTTCCACTCGATTGCACCAGACAAGTATGGAATTTCTACCACGGTATGTAACACAACAACTGACAGAATCATAACACCCGGTTTCAGCTTAAAATACAACTGGCATCTTTTCACCGGGACTGATCGAAGTGCGTTGCGTGTGGACAAGTTTATGCCTCAACAACTGTCAGTCATCTTGAAGACCATGATGGATAGTCCTGCATCTCTAAGTAGAGCTGCAGTTGAAGCATAGCAATCCCACTAACATCCTGCACGTCCAATAGTATATTAGACATTTCTGTGTTTGTCTCCTCAAAGGGGATATCAGGGTTAGAAAGCAATTTTTAGCCTCCACAGTTCCAGATCTAAATGTACTGTTCATTTTCTGCTGATCATTTTAGGCGACTTGGGCAGAACTTGGAAAGGCATGTGAACATTTCCCCGTGTAATCATGAGTAAAACTGGAAAAAAAAAAAGTCAAGATTACAAACCACTGTGCATAACAAACAAGAGCATTTTGGTAAGAAAGACAATATAATCAGTAATTGTTTTTTGCTTGGATGCTGAAGAAAACATTAAATGACTTAAATCACCTCATTTTCAGATTCGTGGTCATTTTTCAGTGAATTTGGCAATTATGGCGCACCGTTTTGTTCCTCATTCCTATTCATAACAGCTATTATTCCCACTCTGACCACAGCAACCGTGACTGCGGCTTATAAGTATCATAAGCTAATACAACGAAAACACCCGAGGCAACAATGCGATACTTGGTCTCTTACCGCCTTTTTTATTTATCCAATCTGTCTGTGACATAAAAGATATAAAAACAGGTCATGGACACACATAGCGGTTAAAAAAAAGGCTCATTAATTTAATGTCCTGCATTTGTTGGGAATTATTCTCCGACACAGATCCCACGCTCTAGTAAGTGTTGAAGGGACAAGATCGGGTTGAGTTCAATTGACTCAACAGTGTCCGTGTTCATTGTAATTAAAAAACATTCAGCCGGCTGTTCATTAATGTGTTTTTAATCATTTCTGGATGGCAGTGGAGCTTAATGACAAAGATGAATAAGCTAGCTTTAGATACACAAATGATACTTGGTAGTTGAATCGCTTAACTCAGTGTTTTTCAACCTTGGGGTCGCTTGGAATTCAAATGGGGTCGCCTGAAATGTCTAGTAATTGATCAAAAAAAATTACTGCTATTCTTTTTAAAATTAAAACACCACACACAATCTTAAACAACTGTATTCTATACTTTCTTTCACTTTCTCGAATATAGATCTAGTTCAAATAAAATGCAGCATTTAAAGATATCTGAGCTGGCGCATCTTGATTGAAGGCCGAGATCACGTGACTTTACAGTTACCACTACTTCAGTTCCCTTGCTTCAACCTGACACACAAACTTGAACAAGAACTGGGTTCAACTCCAAAATTTGTCATAGAAAAAAAAAGTATTTATTTTCAATGACAAATTCTTTTTTTTCAGTGACAACCTATACTGTCTCTGTTTTAGCTCCATAAGAAACAAACTGTTGGCGTTTTCCATGGATGCGAGAAAAAAAAACTGATTTTGTTGACTTTCTGTGTGACCAGCAGAAAATGTGCCTCCTTGCATATGTAACGGACATCTTTGATCAAAAACTAATTCTAGAAAAAACAAGTCTCATGTCAAAATGGGGTCACTGACCAAAAAAGGTTGGGAACCACTGGCTTAACTGAATGTTTTGGTGTTTTCATTTTAAAGTACACTTTATTGGTTTTAAATCATGTTTTATATTTATGATTTTAATGTTTATCTTAATGTAATGCTTTAATTTTAATGTCTTGCATTTATTCTGTGATTTTAATGTAATTTCAATGTTTCTTTTTTAATGCATCTGTAAAGCACCTTGAGTTGCCTTGTGCATGAATGGTGCAATACAAATAAACTTGACTTGACTTGACTTGACTTGTCTACAATCGCATAACAATTAAAATGTTTATTTGAATGTATAGCTTCTATAACCTCTCCTGCCCCCCTCTATTCTTTACATTATGAAGTGCAGGTCCTCTGGCTGTAACCATACTGATGTCTTCTGGGGACAGTTTCTGTCATTATAATATATTCTTCTTTTCCAGCAGAGCAATAACATAATTAGCCTCCCAGCTGTTAAACATGTTAAATGGCCTAGAGCTTGTCATGGAGCTCCAAATGGTTTGCTATAAATGCCATGTTAATGTTACACATTATTAACAGTCCAATAAAAGTCTCAGGACAAGACTCTGCAGTTAAAAATAGTTTTATAAATCAGTGCTACATTCGATGAGTTATATCATTGCTGCTGTACTTTTTGTCAGTATTGGAAATATTACATTGCATAAATGAAAAATGATACGACGACTTAAGCAATTTTTATTATTATGCAGAAAAAGAAGCCTGACACCAGCTGTTTCGATTAATTAACTGCACATAAATAGAATACTTAAAGTCATAACTAGCATTAATGTCTTGTTTAATGGGCTTAAATAAGCAACACCAACTCATATTGCTGTCCTCTTCTCTTTAACAACCTCTGCTAGTTGTATTGCCTTCTCTATATTATCACTTGCTGAGGAAGCCTGCTGAGAGCTCTTCCACAGAGGTTATAAAAGGCAGTGGGGAGGGCTGGCAGTGGGCTTTGAGTTGAATGATGTGGGAGGGCTACTTGCAGCAGAAAATGGATGAGGGACTGAGTAAGTAAGGGAGAGGTAGTCGGATTATTTCCCATCTCTGGTTCGAGAATGTTACCCTGCAAGTTTCCTCTGATCAGACAGAGATGGGTGACAGGCTCAGTGTGAGGTAGAGCTGTGAGCTGAGGAAGCTCGGCACTAAACCACACTGCTACAGCTATGGATTTACTCTCTTTAAGCTACTGTTCTCTACAAATAGACTGGTGCACACATGATGTTATTGGAAGAGTGAATGTATTCATCCAGCAGATAATGAGTTTTTCACTTATTTGCTTAGTCACATGACAATCCCATATCAACACAGAATCTTCATTAGGTCAGCAGGACTTTTTGGATGTCCCTGAAGGCCCTCTTGGCCCTTTGGCTTCATTCAATTGAGCCTTTGTGAAAATCCTTGGAGTGATCTTCAACAGTTCCTTCAAATTTGATAGACAGTAAAGCTCAGTGGTATAGCGTGGGTGCTTTTATTGTCATGAGCCAGGCCATGTGATCGCTGCCTGCCTGGTTCTCAGGAAAAAAGGACAATATAAATCCGCTAAGAATCCAGCAGGTGTGGGTTTCATTAACACCGTGTCCCCGCCTGAAAAACACTGTGAGTCTTTACCTGAACCGAAGGTTCTTTTCAACTTTTGGTTTGCCTAAAGTTATTTAAAGTGACCAAGGCACCAATTTCATGTCAAAAGTGTTTGCACAGGTAATGACAGAGTTGAAAGTTAAACATGTAAAATCAAGTCCTTACCATCCAGAGTCTCAAGGTGCACTTGAGAGGTTCGACCAAACCTTAAAGTCCATGGTGCGCAAGTTCTGTCTTGAGTCTGACAGAGAGTGGGATGAGGGCCTCCCTCTCCTGTTATTTGCGGTGCGTGAAACTCCTCAGGAATCGCTGGGTTTCAGTCCCTGTGACCTGCTTTTCGGCTACACAGTGCACGGTCCCCTCCGGCTCCTCAAAAAAAGTGGTTGTCAGAATCGCTGAAAAGTGAGCATAATGTCCTGGATTATGTGAGTTCTTTTCGTGGGCATCTCCATCACGTATGTAAATTGGCACGTGAAAATCTGGCACAAAGTCAAACTAATGAAGCGTCGTTATGATAAAAAAGTCTGTTCTCGGAGTGTTTCAACCTGGTGAGAAAGTTCTGGTGCTGCTTTCACTACCTGGATCCAGCTTGCAGTCACAGTTTTCAGGTCCATACACGGTGGAGAGAAAAGTCAGTGTCACAGATTATGTCGTTCAAACCCCCGATCGGAAAAGAAAATTCAGAGTGTGTCACATCAATGTGTTGAAACGTTACTTTTCCAGAGAGAGTGATCTCCAGCCGCGTCCTGCTGCGCCCGTGATGTCCGTGTCTGCTGCTGCATCTCCTCAGTACCACCTCTGTGATGACGGGTTGGCAGAGAAAAGTGGGTTGATGCCGGCCGCTCGTTTGAGAAACTGTCTGATTCGGCCAGATATTATCTCCTTGATTGAAGATAACCTGTTGCTTTTCTCTGACCATCCCAGACAAACCTCTGTCCTATTCCATGACATCAATGTGGAGGGCCACAAACCCATTAAGCAGCACGCACACCGAGTAAATCCGATTAAACGGTCCATGATGCAGCAAGAGGTGAGCTATCTTGTTGAGCATGGTTTAGCTGTCCCCAGTAAGAGTGCGTGGAGCTCTCCGTGTGTTTTGGTCCCGAAATCTGATGGTACTCCTCGTTTTTGCAACGATTACAGAAAAGTGAATTCTGTCACGAAACCTGACTCTTTTCCGCTCCCTAGGATGGAGGACTGCATCGATCGCGTAGGCTCCGCCAAATTTGTGACAAAGCTGGACCTGTTAAAAGGTTACTGACAATTTCCTTTAACGCCATGGGCCTCTGACATCTCTGCCTTCGTCACACCCGACACCTTCCTCCAGTACACCGTGATGCCATTTGGGCTGCGCAACGCGCCCGCCACGTTCCAACGTCTTACGCATCGTGTCTTATCTGGTGTTGAAAATTGTGAAGCTTATCTCGATGATGTAGTTGCTTATTCCTCCACCTGGTCCGACCATCTCCACACTCTGTCCCTCATTTTCCGACACCTCTGCGAAGCCTCCCTCACACTCAGCCTTGCAAAATGCGAATTTGGCAAGGCTACCATGACCTATCTAGGTAAGCAGGTAGGACAAAGGCAGGTGCGTCCGTTAGCCGAGAAAGTGCAGGCGATTATTGATTTTCCAGTCCCACAGACCAAAAAAGCTTTGTGCTGCTTTCTCGGGATGTGCGGCTACTCTCGTGGTTTCTGTCGCAATTTCTCTGATGTGGTGGCTCCTCTCACAGGCCTGGTTAGTCCATTGAAACTATGAACTTACTATGTAGAGCGCCCGTCCTCGCTGCGCCCAACTTTACGCACCCCTTTAAATTAGAGGTAGATGCCAGTGCGTGTGTCGCGGGTGCTGTACTTCTGCAAGGAAGACGATCATGCTATTGACCACCCTGTATGCTACTTCTCGAAAATGTTTAATAAGCAACAGTTAAACTACAGCACTATCGAGAAGAAAGCTCTCGCCCTCTTGCTTGCTTTACAGCATTTTGAGGTGTATCTCGGGTCCAGTTCACAGCCAATCCAAGTTTTCACTGATCATATCCCTTTGATATTTCTTGCACACATGCGCAACACTAACGCTGACGCTCTGTTAAGATGTTCTGTTGTTGCATAGGAATTAAACATTATAGGGGAGTGTTTAATTCTTGGGTATGGGGGTGTTACGACTGTCGTCATAAATTTCTGATTGCTGTCTTGTACCTGCGCTCTCTGTGTAAGGTGTGCCCTGTATGCAAATTAGTGTGTGCCACAGCCAGGCGGTGATTGGAGGAATTGTCCAGTTCAGGTCCCTGATTGGTTGCAGTCGAGGATGCATCTGGTATAAGAGGCCAAGATGGCGGTCGCCGGTGGGCAGCAGCATTCCTCATCTCCCTCCTCTCCGGCTCCAACCGGCCACATGTTGCTTTGTTTGAACGATCATTTGTGTGTTAATTTCTGTTGAGTGGTAGGGGTGGACTGCCAGTTTGGTTAACCTCATTTTTCTCCTGTTTATTTAGTTAGGGAGGTAAGTCTTTTGTCATTTGTTTCCTCTGAGTTGGTAGGTTATTTATTTGCCTTCTAGACAGGATTGTTTGGTTTGTTATTTTGGCCTTAGTTCACCCTGAAGTCTGACTCACTTATATCATCTCATTATTGTAAATAAACTCACATTCTTTATCCTTCATACCAATTTGTTCTTGTGGCTACTTGGGACCTGAGGGAAGATGGGGGGCCTTTCATGTTATGTCTCAGACACCCCTACCCGGGTTAGCACTTAGACTAATGTAATATCTTGTATGTGGGCACAGAGCAGTCATCTCTTCAGTACGACTGCTCGTTTCTACAGCCATGGTTCTGATATGACATGCAGTAAACTTATACGAATGTTTAATGGTCTAAAGGTGCCTTTAGCCCCAGTGGAAGAGCTTCAGCATATTGCCACCAATGCATTTAAAACTAGAAAGGCACTCAGAGAGTGCTGACCTCCGCCAAGCAGCTCATGTCCACCCATTAGGACTGGTCCGAATAGCAATTTCTGTGCTCCAGATATTCGGGTCCAGTTAATGATGAATATCTGAATGTTCGGCTCGTGGGGGTGTGGGATGCGAGATGCTAAATGCTAAAAGTGGAGCTGCAGCCATGGATATTCAGGTCTAATTAATGACGAATATACGTTTTTTGGGTGGGGGGTGGAGATGGGG
>OMNN01062561.1:4244-29222 GCA_900302755.1 Chromis chromis | reverse complement strand
CATTTCTGTATTCTCCTTCCTCCTCCATCTCCAAAGGAAGTGCCTTTGAGGTGAAGCAGCACGCTTTCTTCACAGACCTGGACTGGAACAGCCTCCTGAGACAGAAAGCTGAGTTTATTCCCCAGCTGGAGTCAGAGGATGACACAAGTTATTTTGACAGTATGTCTCTGGCTGCCTTACAGACCCCCCTCAGCTGAAAGTCATGCACTCACACTCATCATAATCATCATATGAGCTAATTACTGTGTCTGTCTCAGCTCGTTCTGATCGATACCACCATGTGGATTCGGAGGAAGACGATGACACTAATGACGATGAACACGTAGAGATACGACAGTTCTCTTCTTGCTCGCCTCGCTTCAGCAAGGTATACACCGAACACATCCACACATCTTTTACATTCAACAAAACACTGTTTGACATAATAAATCAAGCTGCTTCCCAGACATGTGGGGTCACTTTTTGAGGCTTATTACTGAATAGATGGATATCTATGAATTAATAGCTATTTTTTTTACAACCTCTAAAACGTTTTTACTGTTGATCCATTTGATTTATTGATTTACTGCCGTATTTATGAAGTCAGAAAAAGTTGATAGTCTCTGCTGTCAAAGTGACATTATGTACAATGTGTTTTGTGTAGGTGTACAGCAGTATGGAGCGTTTGTCTCTGCATGAGGAGAAAAGGACTCCTCCTCCCACAAAACGCAGCCTCAGTGAAGAGGGAGGAGATCGCATGGACAGCCTGAGTGGCCTGAAGTCCAGAGATCGATCATGGCTGGTGGGATCTCCAGAAATGTGAGTTACGCACCTCCAAAAATCAAACCAGACTCAAATGTTCATGGGGTTTTATTTTTTGTTTCTTAAAATGATTTAATTTTAAAATTCTAGGAAAATTTTCAGAAGTGTAAACTTCAGTCATGTTTATTTTGTAGTTGTACATGTGTTTGATCTTCCCTGTCCTTCCCTCTTCCAGACTGCGAAAGCGCCTGTCAGTCTCGGAGTCTTCCCACACAGAAAGCGACTCAAGTCCACCTCTGACAGTCAGGAGACGCTGCTGCTCTGCCATCATTGAGATGCCACGCTTTGCTATCTCTGCAGAGGAAGAAGGTAAAAGCAGGATGTTCACTGTCTGCCAGGAGGAAACTATCCATCAGCTTAGTCCAGAAACAGAGGACAGAATAAGAGGAAGTTGTTAAGTTTGGTGCAGAAAGAGAGTATGAAAAAAGTGTATAATATCACACACTGGTATCACTAAAAAGCTGTTGTTTTACTACAAGTTGTTGCTTCCCTTCTCCAAGCACCTCCAAAGTAAATAAGTTGTGCCAGAAATTCCTACTCTGCTGAATATTTGACTTGCTGCGCTGCTGCTTGGTTGACAGTATGTACAGTGTGCATAGGTACTAGATGGCCAAATGAATGCATGTTATTTTCACCCTAAACATCACTTTAAAATTTGTTACAGAAATTGATGTAACTAATGCCCTATACTTCTAAAGTCTAAAGATGTTCAATTGTTGAGGTAGCCTGTAGGACAGAGGCATTTAGGAAATATAAATATAAAGTCAAAAGAAAAAAAGAGTAAAATGACCGGTATGATGTCGGTATTTTTGTTCCCTACGGTGTAGCTGGCAGTCGGAATAGTCCGAACTTGCTGGGTCCTAGTGCAGTGAGGGGCCCACGGAGTGATGATATCCCCCTGGCCATCCCAGAGCTCCCAGTAGAGAGGGAGCTGAAACTGGATGAGTGTCCCACCACACAAAGCTCCATCTCCAACCAGCTGAGCAAGGCCAAGCTCACATGTAAGTAACTGTACTGTAACTGTACACATTGTAGAGACATTAAGAGGGTATACGAAACGAGACAACATTTCTACTTCCAGATCAGTGAGCTGACAAAGCTTTAAAACTAGTCTGGTTTGTTGTGTCTAGGGGGATTAATAGGGCTGCATGAAAATTGTTTAGGTGTGAAATATTCAATTGCTTATAGCAGCAACTCTCATGAAAAAGGTTAGGTGTGTTTCTGGGTATCTCCAGATTTTAGGCCTTTAAAATTATACAATGTGAATTAAACAAAAATGTTTTATTTTAAATATTTGTCACATTTTTTGAACATGTGTATTACAGTGATCACTAAATGATGACTTTGACACTTTCCTGCTACTCTTACCAGTTACCTCATTTTTAAAAACTAGCTACCCTCTTGCAAAGTGAAAAACTTCTATGTGATCTGTCCAAAAACTTTCTTAACTCTCTTAATATTTGGACTGAAAAACATGTTGGTTATTCCATCTCAAACCACTAAGGGCCTTCTGCTCGACCATCTCTAATTTGCTTGAAACTTTGTTATAATAAACTATGGATATTTATAACTGTATCTGTGAATCTGTGAATTTTAGATTTATATATTAAATACTTTCCAAGATAACAAGAGAATTATATATTTTTTAAACTGTCTTTTTTTTTTTCGTGCGTTGAAATTTGAGGTTATGTTTCAACGACAATATCGCAGGAACTATTGGACTAAAGCCTGAAACTTACATTGGTATTTCTACTGTCGTTGATTTAAAAGTAGCCACCAGCAAAAGTAGAGTATTTCATATTAAAGAGTACTCTTTATTTTTTGTTTTGTAATATTGTGACATGCAGCTACATATGGTTCAGAAAATATCAATAGCTGAATTCTGCATGATCATATTTTTTGGTAATATGTGCCTAAAAATGGGACTTTTTATGATGGCTTCACTTTTTTTGGATCTACTTGTCCAATATTGTGGATTTTGAACCATCAACATGATGTCAAATAACAGTGGCATTTTTAGGCTTTTATATTAAATAGCTCCTGCGATGAAGTCCTTCAAACATAGCCTCAATTTCAATGTGCAAAAAAACGTGCCGAAATTGGGTCAATGGGCAGTTTCCAAAAAAAATTATTACCTTGGAAAGTATTTGATGTTTTAAGCTAAAATTTCAAAAATATCTTTATAAATATCCAAAATTTATGATTTTAAAAAACATAGTTTCATGCAAATAAGAGATGGATGAGCAGAAATTGCCCGAGAAATGTCATGATTTGATGGATTGACCCTAATTAGAAAGTATTCAATTTAACGCTGAGATCAACAAAAACTTTGATTGTTTGGCTAAAGTCTGTTTTGTTATATTGTGTTTTGTTGACATATAGTCAAAAATATAGAATCTTTAATCAGACCTTCTCCCTCACTGGTGTTACTCCATTTTCTTCTGTCAATGCAGCGAGCAGCTCAGGCGACATGTGTGAACGGCCTGTTAGCACTAATGGAGCAGTAGGTGGAGGTGGCAAAGTTGCAGCAGACAGTGATTCTCCATCCACTCCAAAAGCCATCAGCGACTTGGCGGCTCGCAGAGCTCGCCATCGGCTGCTGTCTGGAGATGCAGACAAACACACAACCCCAAGCACTAGGCCACTCAACAAGGTCATCAAGTCAGCCTCCGCCACCACGCTGTCATTGATGATCCCTGCAGGTCAGTACATCGAGGTGTTGCTGAACACCAGAATCACATTTAATCTAAGATTTTGTGTTTGAGAGTTCAGTTGAGCAATGAAAAAAGAATCATGTGATTTAGACAGCATAAACTTTTGTCACAGTTTTGATTCATTATGGAAAACGTTTCTTTTGCAGCACAGTCCAGAAGATTTGCAAAGTTAGTATAAAGGAAATGAATAATAATCAGTGATTATCTGTCTGTTTGTAGACCACCACGGAGCCTCTCCACTAGCCAGCCCAATGTCTCCCCACTCACTGTCATCCAATCCATCATCTCGGGACTCCTCTCCAAGCCGGGACCTCTCCCCAGCTGTGAGCAACGTTAAACCCGCCATTGTCATTCACAGAGCGGGAAAGAAGTACGGCTTTACACTGAGAGCTATCCGAGTCTACATGGGAGACTCTGATATCTACACTGTACATCACATGGTCTGGGTGAGTATCACCACATTTACTGATGACATATGTTCAGTATGAAAAACCATGGAGGTACCAGTCTCAGATTCATCAAAGATGGGTCCTGACATCTCAAATACATTTTAAATTAAAAGGTTGAAAAAACAATTGACATTTTTCCACCATAATACAGATTCTAACAAAATGGACGTGTATTAATATATTATTACAGAGTTATATTTTTAGTTCAGAGTAACTATATAACAGTGTCACTGTGGTTGCTGTTAATTTGGATTGTTGTTGTTGACAGAAGGTGGCAGTAAATACCAACATAACAGCCCAAAGTCTTGAATATGTCTCCCTCCCTTTCCCATTCACTTGTTTCCTCTCCATCTGTCTTCATTTCTACCCTCTGTTCCTCTCTCCCCCTCTCTCTCGCTCCTCCTCAGCATGTGGAGGTGGGGGGACCAGCCCACGAGGCAGGGTTAAGGGAGGGAGACCTGATCACCCACGTCAATGGAGAGCCAGTCCACGGTCTGGTTCACACAGAGGTGGTGGAGCTCATACTAAAGGTACCAACATAAAATGCACTCGTTTTTCATATTCTGTAAAGTCATTTTTTCAGAGGACTATAGTCTTTGGTTAGGATCAACACACACACTTTAAAGAACACTGACGCTCATCCTTTAACACTGTTTGAAAAAGGGCAGGCACTTTCGAAAAATACTTGAGAGATAATTGGGATAAACTGTCTGTCTATTACCGCCTATCATGAGGTGAACAACAAACCATTAACGCATTGCAGAACAGCTCCAAATAGCAAACACAACAATAAGCTATAGGCATAGGAGCTGTGTTAGTCCACAGAGTTAGCAAGAAGCTGGTGTTTATGTAAGGACAAGTTGCATCTAAAACCACTCTAGTCGTTGTTGTTTTTGATTGAACATTTGCTTCCTACTCGTCACACCTTAAACACGCCTGTAGCTGCCAGTAGTTCCTCATAAAACACTGAGTAGTCTGGACCACTGTGGTTGGGCCACAAGCGCAAAGCTTAAAGCCTGACGAGATGGAATCAAGCTGCCTGACAGGGGCAGTTTGTGATCCTGTGTCAACTAAAATTAAAGGATAAACTGAATAAAAAATACTTTGATTGACATGAAAACTGTTATAAAAGTCTGCAATCAAACTACAGTCCTGTAAATGCCCCCTCTGTCAAGAGTAATAAAGCAACAACAGAAACAAAATGTGTTCAAATGTAGATGAAAACATGTTTCTAAATCTGTGTCATCACTCAGAGTGGTTCCAAAGTGTCCATCTCTGCCACCCCATTTGAGAACACATCAATCAAAATTGGCCCTGCCCGAAAGACGAGCCACAAATCCAAGATGGCGAGACGCAACAAGAAGACCAAGACCAAGGAGGGGCAGGACAGGTGGGACACAGATGAGAGAAAAGCTGCAAAAGTGTACATGTGCAAAGGTTTATTGCACATTAACTGTGTGTTTCCTCTCTCAGTAAGAAGAAGACATCTCTGTTCAGGAAGATTACCAAGCAGGCGTCTCTCCTCCACACCAGCCGCAGTTTGTCCTCTTTAAACCGCTCCCTGTCCTCAGGGGAAAGCGGCCCCGGCTCACCAACACACAACTTGTCACCACGAAGCCCAACGCAGGGCTACAGGTCCACCCCAGACTCCACCCACTCAGGTGAGATACCCACACAGACACCTAGAAACCTGTAAAGCTTATAGAAATAATGTTTCTGGACATAATGTATGTTATTTTTACATGCACAAAACATACACAAAAGTTTTTGATATAAACAGAATTCTATGGAACTTCTCTTAGTATGTTTCTCCTGCATCATTGTTTTCCTTCTTTACTCCTCAGTTGGGGGAAACTCATCCCAGAGCAGCTCCCCCAGCTCCAGTGTCCCAAACTCCCCTGCGAGCTCTGGTCACATCCGGCCCAGCTCCCTGCACGGCCTTGCTCCAAAGCTCCAGCGCCAGTATCGCTCTCCTCGACGCAAGTCTGCCGGCAACATCCCCCTTTCCCCTCTGGCCCGCACACCTTCGCCTACCCCTCAAAGCAGCTCTCCTCAGCGTTCTCCCTCACCACTGCCCAGCCATGCTCTGGGCCAGTCTACAGTGGCTCAGTCATTCCCTGTGAAGCTTCACTCGTCCCCTCCTCTTGTGAGGCAGATATCCAGGCCCAAGAGTGCAGAGTCTCCACGCTCTCCACTCCTCAAGCGGGTGCAGTCAGCCGAGAAACTGGGTGCATCTCTCTCCAGCACCCCTTTATCTCCCTCTGGGGTTGCAGCAGTGGCAGAGAGGAAGCTGGTGGTGGGAGCAACTGTGGGGAGCCGGAAACACAGTCTGGACATCTCACATTCAGAGTTTAAGAAGGAGATTCTGCAGAGGGAGCCCAGCTTGCAGAGTCTTCAGGTAAAAATGTTTCATGCACCAGTGACTTCAACACTCATATTTGACCATATGTTGATTCTGTGATTGTGTTTTGACAGCATATGGTCACACTATTGCTTATTAATGATGGTAAATTTAAAGGAATCTTATTTACATTCTATTACATACAGATTTAGAATAAGTCCCAATGGTGTTACATGAGACCTGCTAAGCTCAGTGTTATTTGAAAACAACTAGTGAACCAGTAAAGAGTGCTGTCATTTGACTGGCTCCTAAGATTCAAGCTAGCCAGAATATGTCACCAGAAGATCAATCAATCAATCAATCAACTTTAATTTGTAAAGCGCTTAATCACATCTACAGACATTTCGAAGCGCCTAGATGAAATGAAAAGATGAAATGTAACATATTCTCTGTAAGAAAAGAAAGAAAAACTGGTCTTCCTGACCTTTTATTTTAAACAAGCAATACTGAACAGAGCTGGAAAATACTATTTCATCTGAGCTGTGTGTGGGGCACTGGAAACCTAGTGAATTTCAGTGAAACTGAGCAATCTTTAGTAACAAAATGTCACCTATACGCCTCACTGACATACAGTAATTAGAATAATTTGTCACAAAACTAAGAAATACTCCCGTCCTCCTTTGCCAGTTCAACAGGAAACAGTTTACATGAAATGTAATTTAATTTAATGAAAGGCTCTTAAGGCATGGTTGTTGGACTGGTTCCTCCCTTACAGCAACAGCAACACCTAAAATAAAACAAGTCCCTAAACTGACAATGAAAAGCTGTAGTTCTACTGAGTTTTCATTCATCTGTGGGTTTTCAGGATTGATGTTCTATGTGAACACAAGCAGAGCAAGCATAGGCCTATTACATTTCAACAGAGTAAACCTAGTACCCTAGTGTAATGTTGAACTTATGTCAGCAGATTGCAAAAGCTGATTAAAATATAACCTGAAAGAATGTTTGGTTTTATTTCAATGTCCTGCTACAGGAACCAGCAAGAGAAAAGTCTACAACAACAATAACTGATTTGTTGTTTTGTCCGATGGCAGTTGTCAGTATGCAAGCTATCTTATCCACAGCGTGTAGCTGCTCACTTCACTGTGCAAATTGAGGGATTTCAATATCAGTATATGTTTTGACAAGGCCTTTCTGTCTTCTATGACCTTTAGGAGTCAGCCAGCGAGGGTCTCCTGTCCACAGCAGGGCATAGCATAGAGAAGGGAAGCCTGCAGACTCACTCCTCCTCAACCAGGAAGTTAGGACGTCAGGAAGGGGATGGTGCCCTGAGTGCAGCGTCCAGCTCACTGGGCCTGGCTACCAGGAAAAACAAGCTGAAGGACAAACTGTCGGCCATTCGCCAGGACAGAGCCGAGCGGAGGGAATCACTGCAGAAGCAGGATGCCATCCATGAGGTAGATTCATCTGAGGACGAGACAGACGAGGGCTCGGAGGACAGCCAGGACGGACGCAGGGGGACAACTTTCACCTCTCCTCCCTTGCTTAGGCCCACCACTGTGAGAACAGGACCCGGAGGCACGCTGCCGTCTCTATGCATCTCACCCTACACCACCCATGCCACATTCAGTCATACAGGGTCCTCACAAGTAGGCAGGCCCACTCCCTCACACACACTACCCTCCGTTGCAGAAAGTAAGCCGAGCCAGAACACCTCCTTCACTGGAATAAAAGATGGAGACCCGACCTCATCCACAGAAGAAGTTGTAAGACAAGAGAGGAAGGTTCCAGAGCTGACTGGTACCACAAAACCCACTTGGGGTCCCCTTCCTTTCTCCACTCCAGGCAGTGCATTCATCTCAGTCAGCAAGGACAGTTTTCTCAAGCCAGCTCCTCCACAAGACTCAAAGAGTATTAAGGGAAAGACTGCATCATTGGACTCCAGAGAAGAGGAACAAAGCCTGGACAGCCCTAAAACCACTGCCCCCTCTCCAGTGACTATAAATACTCCCGACTGCAGAACCGCCGCAGATACCACAGACTCTCGGACCACCACAAGTACTACAGACTCCCGAACCACTGACAGCCAAGAGACTCCCCGCACCTCCTGTTCCTCTCCAGGCATACCCAAGGAAAGGAAGGAGGCTGACAACCGGAGACTATGTGCAGCCGTGGCTGCTGCAAGTCTTGGTGCTCAGTCTTCAGCCACTTCTAGCTCCAGCTTAAGTTCAAGCTCCCCAGTTCCACCTACTGAGAGCGGGGTCGACAAAGTTGCATCCCAGCTTGCAACAGTAACTAAGAGTGTTCTGGGTCCTGTCAAACTCAGTACTGCTGCAGAGAAGGGCCCAAAGGACCAGAAACTATCTAGAGATAGCACCTCAGAAGTCTCACTTTCTGACCCCCTCTCCTTTCCCTCCAAACAGGTTGCAACCCTTTCCCCAACCAAGCAGAAAACAAAGTCCGTTGCTTCACTGACCACCTCACAGAGGCCGGCCAAAACCTCCACTCAGAAAGACTGTGTAGCCCCACCACCACCCTCCTGCAAGGATGTCCCAGGAAGGCCCACACCAGGGTCTGCAGGCAGAGATATCGCTGCCAGTTCTGCATTTGCACGACTGGGTGCAGCAGAAGCTCTGCAGACCCTCGTCTCACCCCCTACCACTTCTACAGCATCTGAGCCACAGTGCCAGAGGTCCAAACCCCCAACTGCCACCACTGCTACTGCCAGTGCCATGTCCTCGTCCTTACAACAAGACAAAGCCACCAGCAAGAAGACGTAGCATCAAAAAAGAAAGTACTAGAACAAAATGGTCACACCACTCAGTGCTTGCTTGAGGTTTTAAAACTCACAAACTGCATGTTTAGAAAAAACATATTAGTGATTTCACACTAATTAGAGTTTGATTTTCAAAGCAAAAGAATGGTGTAGAAAGAGAGTTCACAGAAGCAGAGACAGATGTGGTAGTCCTAGTTCTATTCCAGCTTTTCTGTGCTCTTTATGTTCTCGTGAGTTCGTTTGGTGTCCTGACTCTGGTTCCTGCTTTTAGATGAAATGCCACAAGGAGTTGGTAAATGTGTAAGGGGCTAGAAATATAAAGACTGCAGTGGTCCATAAACTGTTCTAAAAAAGTAGATACCTTACACACACCTTTTTCACCCATGGTCTTATTGTGCTGCCTCAGTATCTTTGTCCAGACCTTGGTGTCCAGAATTCATACACGCATGTTCTTTAATAAGATCAGGACATGTCCTGCTGACCGCACTCCTCTTCTGCCGTATCTCTCCTCTTCTTCCTCCCACTCCTGCTTTAACAACATGTCTACTCAGCTGTGACTGGAAGAAGATTGTATCTCAGCAATAAATCATATGTTTAGCAGTCTGTGTAAATGCATTAGTGTTTTTATTAGGAGTAAATCTGCATCATCATCAGTGTGCACCTAGCACACAGCTAACTAGGCCAAATTAACATCTCCTCTTGGTGTAATCCCTGGTGGCAATTTAAATACTAATATCCTGACTTTCTTCATGCTTATTGCACATCAAATTGTGTACATGCTGGACATTTTGCAAAGTACGTCATACTTTTTTTTTTTTTTTTGATTATTTGAGAACAATTTTGTTCCAGTATTTCAGACGATCAATTCTATCATGTGAATGTTAGGTACAGTGTTACGTCACTTTCACCTTTTACTACTATTCAAACTTGAAAAAAGTATGTAGATGCATTTTGAATTTGGCACCACAGAAAGATTTTGCAATCGTGACACTTTTTGCTGAGTTTCCAACACACAGCTGCAACATGCCAACATTCATTTGCAGTAAGTGAGGCAACAGAGGCACAACACATCAACAGAGCAATGGAAATTCAGTTTTAGGGTTCTAACTAGTTATTTTGAAAGTGACTGCCCAGAAATTGCTCAAATGCGTTAGCATTTGTTGAAACATGGATCTCTCCACTTGTCTGTCACTAGCAAACAGCATCAGATTGTACCAGTCCTAGGTTATTACTTTTTCTGTATGTTGGGAAATAGACCTAAATACATTCAATAAAGGATTTGCTGCACACTACTGGCATAGCATAGCTCCTTGGAATTCTTTTAACTCTTAACCTTGTGACACCCTTCATCAGTGTATTAGTACCATAGGCAATGAAGGATACAAAAAAAGGAAAAGGGGTGGATTGAACTGGATTTGATTGACTCAGTCCTCTGCACTAACCTCCAAATGCATACAAAGCTTTGAAACTGAGTGGTTGTTTTGGAAACACTTTTCTTTTTATTTCTAGCCCCATCAGCCTCTGAAGGCTGCAGTAGTTTTATTTATGTGGACCAACTTGCTGTGTCTTTGCCTCTAATCCTGTAAAGTTACATTGTGTGTGAGGGAAAGAGTGTGTGTGCGCATGGTCAACTATGTATATATGAAAACTATTTCAAGTTCTGTTGTGTATCTCTTTCATACCCTCTGTGTTTGTTTGTGTGTGTGTGCTGCCTACTTGTATTTGTGGACAGAACTCTACATGTTTGTGTAAAGCATCAGGCTTTTCAGAACATTAATCAGCTGTCTGATTTGAGAGAAAAATACAAATTATCAGTCAAAGGAAAAGCAGAAGATGTTTGAACAGTGACTGTTGTGTGTTGGGTTGGAGCTTAGTTCACAAAATGCAGTAAACCCCTTCAATTCAGTCATTATTATTCAAATGTTTTTGTTGTCCTGCTCACAGTCAACTAACAGCACATAGAGCCCAACCCATATCTAAATATTTCCTGTTGTGTTTCCACAATGTTGAGCAAAAACCAGTCTGCAGGTCAGATTTCAGAGCATGCATGGACAGATTTGTTAGCACTGACAAAGTTCTCAAGCAAGTGAGGACAGAAATGAGAGCATAGATGAAGATTTGGGGCCAAAGTTTTGTCAGTTTGTTTGGAGTTTGATGGCTTTGGTTCGGATCTGGTTCCAATTTGATAAAATACCCAAGACCAAGGAATTTTTATTCTGGATTCATATGTGATCAAATCCTATTAAGGTGGAAAAACTAGCAAAACATTGTCATTGTTCTCTTTCTTCAAGCTTTTCTGCTTTTAGTTTTGAAAAGTTGGATGTTTTCGCATGCAGAGTAGACTCTGATATCTTGCTAGAAAACTTCACCTCCAGTGAGCTTCATGCAGTTTTTCATCGAGTTAAAAGACTTAAGCTGGGAGAAAGAAATGTTTATACCTACACAATATGGGCGATTCATGTCAGATATTTTCAAGTGCTCAAATCCGGTGGCGCATTAAGGCAGGATTTAATGCTTAAAACTAGAGTAAGGCAATATTATTAACTGCTTATCATTGCATATGTTGGCCTGTAATGTACAAGAAATGTCAATATAGAAAGAACAGATATTTTTTAGTTGTCTCCAATACATAGTTTTTAGACATCCTTGTCAATATTTATATAAAAGAAAACAAATATAGGCCAATATATACTAATCAATCAAATGTGCAAATCAGTGCCTCAAAGATCCACAGAAATGCTGTTTGACTTTACCAAAAACTATTGTTTTGCTTAATGATGTGTCTCTGTGGGCTCTGAGCTGCTGACTACTTGATTTAAAATTGAGTGCATCAGGTTCATTAAATCTTGAAAATGAGTTCTTGCTCAGTAGTTTTACCAGTAAATATATTGAATATTAGCAGGTTTTATCCATGCTTTTGTCTCCTCACACAGCTCAAGTTTTTATTTAGCATTTTTATTTGACTGCAGCTGTGATTTTAGTGTGTAATGTTTGTGTATAATGATGTTAATCCCAGCCCATCTGCTTTCAGCTGGTTGTCCTGTTAGTGCTATACAGACAATATTAGTGCCATCTAACGTAGCAGTGCCAATTTCACCATCTCTTTTGATAGTATAAACACACACACACACCTTGTGTGTGTAAAGATGATGGTTCAGCTATCTGCTGGAGAGTGACAGTTAGTTTCTATGGTGGAGTGATTAATCTGAAGCTCTGAGCGTGATGACCAAATATACAGTCAGGTTAGACAACACAAACACTTTGAGCATCCCTCAGGCTCCTCTGTCCTGTCCTGGGGTGAGCAGCTCAGCAGTTACACTTTGTTAGCAGTTTGTTTGACCTCCATCCTGTATTCACCCATTATGCACCTCTGCTGCTCTGTGACCATGAATCAGACCTGTTGCTACACAAGTTTGATAAGCTACTGAGACCAAAAAGTCTAATTGGACCTGTTATCAGTTTCAAAGTCAGAATATGAGAACACTGGCATGGCATTGTTTCAGTAGATATAGAATGAGTCATACAAGTTCAAGCTTGTCGTTAGTTTTGTCAAGTTCAAAGAGTTGCTGTACTTGTACTTAAAATATATGCTTTTGAGTATATTACTTTTCCCCAGAACCTATATTTTCATTCAACAAAGACATCAAATGTCAAGCATTCATGCATGAATTTTGCCCGAAATAGTAAAACAAAAATTGGCAAGATTTTACATGAAATCAGAAACAATCTGAATATATATCCTGTGTTAGAATTAAGTACATTAAAGTTTCATAAAAAATCCCCACCTCATTTAAAAAACACATTCATGTATGGAGATCAGTGTTACGTTAAACTCTAGCTAGAAGCTAGCTTCAGAAAAAGTAAGGACAGATGAAATGTTTTCAACAAATTATTCTGCAGGTAACAATCTGTCTCTGCTCTTGTAAGTTGTTTTAGCTTGATAGCTTAAATTTGTTCTGTGGTTTTGTCATAAGTAATCGTGCATAGCTGACAGTAACCCCTCCATGTTGGTGTGCAGATTTCCAGCTTCCACAAAATCAGCATTTTAAGCTCAAGACTTGCTTTGGGCAAACACATATGTCCTTCCATTCACTACAATGTATTACTACTCATCTTTTTACTGTTCTTCTGCAGCAGTTTTCTTATTGATTCACCTCCCCCAGTTAACCTTAACATATTGGCATGTTTTGCTCAGTATCAATCAGTCACCTTAAAGCTCATATTGTGCTTATCAGTCCCATGTTTGATACAGCTCTGTCTGTGAGGCACAAACATGTAAATGTGGCTTGGTACGAGTTGAAGCCTTACTACCACTGAAACACAACTTGCCTGTTCTGAAGCACCGTTTCACAAGATTCCTTGATGTTTCAATGTGCAGTTCATTAAACTTGTACCTGTATGTGAGGGGGTTGTTTCAGTTCTGTTGAGCAGCAAAAAATGACTTTAATTAGCTTGACTTTTCCAGTCAAGGGCAGTATTTCCAAGCTGTGTGTGTTGTGTGCTTGTGATGAAGACGACAGAGACAAGTCATCTGTGCAACTTGAGAAAGGGTTTAAGAGAGGAAGATAAAACATTGCTAGAGAAATACTAGTGCAATATCTTTTTATTTTTTATTGTGGTAAATGCATGTTGTTGTCAATTTTACCTTATAACAATAATAAAGTTTTTTTTATGATTGTCCATGATTGTATTTCTTGTCATCATCTTTTAGGTGGTGCATCATGCTTTTAAGGCTGAATTTTTAGGGAGAGATTTCTACTACAGAACTCACATGACGTCGGAAACAATAAAGGATAACTGACTTGGTGTTTACACCATGCCTTGGGCTGCTGGTAGCAGCTACACTGCAGAAAAAGACTGTTGGACCAGTTGCTTTTTGTCTGTGATGTCCCTAGTGGGAAATTCTGTTTTTTCACTGGCCTGAGAAAATATGGTTTTGAGCTAAAAGCACAAACGTATGTGCTAAAAAAGTGGATTTGTAGAGAAGATCTTATCTTGTGATAACGGGACAGCAGTAGATACAAGCTCATTTCAAAACTTCTGTTTGGTCATCCCCCTCCAGGTATACCACACATTAAACACACCAGGCTTCATGCAGGATCCTGATTGCCTAAATGATTGGTCTCCTCGTCCGCTGCACGCTGAGGGAAGCCCTTTAATTACTGGTGAATAAAATACTACAGTAGCATGTTTTTGATTAAAGCTCTGGTGCCACATGAAGCTTTTGGTAGAGTTTAGTTCATCTGTAGTGGTTCAGTTGCAGATCTTGCCATCTTTTGCACTCTGAATGAGTTTTTCTCCTTATTTCCTAAAAATGATGTGAAATCGCACCCTCCCCTCTCTCTCCTGGCTTCTGGAAATTGATTCTCACCTGTTTTCATCACACCCTGGTGTACTTCCAAATAATGATGCTGAGCAGGAAAGTGGCAACTAATCATCTGTAATTTCTTTTCCTCCGCAGTCCTGCATATTGTCAGTAAAGCAACAACATCCAGTCAGCTAAGTTGTAGTTTGGCAGCATCAAGCTCCCTAATGGGGCTTCACCTGGGCTCACTTTGGGTCCCCTGTCTCCCTCTGTCTCTGTGGGAGATTTCAGACATCTTTATGGTCTTGACAGACAGCATAGCCAGCCTTGTCGTGCATTATGGAGGGTAATGGCTAATCTGTGCAGCGCTTCAGGGCATCCACACTTTGTGGAAGAAACAGAAGTAAAATGGAGCTCCATTAGCCTTCCTCTGCTAGTGCAGCCTCTTACTAAAGAACATCCCCCTATAGCCAATGGACTGCTCGGGTCAGGGTTTGCACTTGCCTGAATTGAACACCAGCTACCACTTCGTTCAACCTCTTTTCCACTCTCACTTCCTTCCTCTGCTACCATCCATCCAGGCGTCCATAGGGAGCTGTCAGAACAAAGGAGGAGAGAGAACAGTCTTTACTGGAGGTCCTGAGGGGATGGAGGTATACACTCAGAAGAAAAAGTGTGGAGAAGCAGTGACAGGCAGGCAGTGCAGGGTGATGAATTGCCAGCTTCGCCTCAATCTGACACAGCTCTACATGAGCAGGCAACTTCATTCCAAGCTGCCAGGAAGGAACAGAGAGAAGGAAGGAACAAGAAAAAAAGAATGGCAGACAAGGAAATGTGAAGGAGAGGAAACAACATCCAAGCATACTGACTTCCTTTAGGCTCGACCACGTGCCATCAGTCGAAGAAGCTATCAAAATGTTGGTCATTACTATCTTGATCAATGTTGTCATTATCATTACTGTTATTGTCATCACTATCATTTATTATTATTACTATCATCATCATCAATGGTATTATTATTACTATTACCACACACACACACACACACACAAGCTGCCATTCAACACCCTCAACACTCAACATACATTTTACAGATTTGTTAATATGCCTATATGTTTGTCTATCGTGTCTTTTACACCTGTCCTTTCTGTTGTCTCTGTCATTCACCTGTTGTGTGCTTGCATCACCTAATAAATAAACAAAAAAGGAAAAGAAATTGTTCAGCTAGAAAGGTTTCTTGAGTGATATCTTACTGCCATCTAGTGGGCAATGTATGTAATGCAAAGCGAGTTCCCATGTGTAGTAAGGAGTTCTTACATTTTCCCACTACAGCTAATTTACAGTTACAAAACATTAGCTCATTTAGATCCTGCTGTTTCACATCATAGAGGTTACTTGTTTCCTCTGTCTCTCAGATCTTTCAAATTGCTGCTCACTTGGTCTACTGGGGCAAGGCCATCGTCATCTACCCGCTGTGTGAGAATAACGTCTACATGCTGTCTCCTCATGCCAACATCTGTCTGTGAGTATCTGTGATGTGATGTGATCCGGTTGACTGCACCAGTTCGCGAAGAGCTAATGAAGCACGGTTCTGCTGAGCACTCATCCATGCCATCGCCTCGTATACAGATTTAAAAAGCTCATCCTTATGAATATTAAACGGTGATTTCTAAAGCGTCTGCTAGTGAAATCATCTCACGGTGTAATATGCGAGAATTGGGTCAATGACAGTAGTTACAACACTGAATTGATTTAAAAAAAATAAAAGTCATGTTGCAGAAAAATGCTTTGTGTTGTCAAATAATATGTGCCTCTTCTTCTTGAATAGATACTCCCCATTGGCTGATCAGTTTGCCCAGCAGTTTCCTGGTCACGATCTGCCCTCCATGTTGGCCAAGTTCTCATTGCCCGTCTCACTGGCCGAGTTCAGAAACCCGCTGGAAGCTCCTGCACAGGAGGTAGGATTATTACAGCATTAACTTAAGTAATAAGATAACCTTACAAGGGACTGTGAGAAAGTGAGACAGTACCGCCGCTTTTAAATTTCTCATCATGGTTTTCACCCATTTGGTGACACAATCTGCTTTCTATGTTATGTGTTTTTGTTTTTGTTTTCAGGAGGAAGAAAAAACAATAAAATATAAATTAAGGCTGTCTTATAAATAGAAGTGAAGAAAATGAACTTAGTGGAAAACAACTGGGTTATAAATAAATATATATCTCGCTTGAAGAAATGCATTTAGTTTGACCTTATAAATAAAAAAACGTTTTTGTACAAACTTTAATGTAAACAGAAGTTCAGTTACAGTTTTGTGGTCAAACCTTAGTATTTCTAAAGGTATTACTGTTAAATGAAGACACTGTTGTGAGAGCATCTGTTGTTGTCCTCTGACCCATCTTGTTTTGGCAGAGCTTTTGAGGATGAATTATAAATGGCAAAGGGACATCAACTCCGGCGTCTGCATCCTCCATTTTTTATGAGAACAAGATCAGAACCGAGGCTTTTTCCTTCGGCTCTATTTTAAGCTTGTATGGTGCCCACAGCTGATTTGAAGCATGTTTGATCTGACTACATGAGCATGAGGAGTTTCACTTGTTCAATATTTATCCTATGCCCAGCTGTAATGCAGTTTGCTGCCCTGCTCTGCCCCTAACCAGGCTCAGCTGATCCAGATGGTGGTGTGGATGCTCCAGCGCCGCCTGCTGATCCAGCTGCACACTTATGTTTGCCTGTTGGTGCCGCCCAGCGAGGATGAGCCTGGGCTGAGGGATGAAGACCCTCCACTGGCTGCCCGAGTCGGAGGCCGCAGTCTCAGCACCCCGAGTGCTCTTAGTTTCGGTTCACCGAGTATGTCCTCCCTCAGCTCTTTCCTCTGCCTCTGCTCTCACAGGTATAACAGGTAATACATAATCTATGACTGTCTGTCTGTCTTCTCCTCGTGTTCAGCCAGCAGTGATGATATGACCCTCACCAGTCCCAGCATGGACAACTCCAGTGCAGAGCTGCTTCCTGGTGGAGACTCCCCGCTCAACAAGAGGATGACAGAGACGCTGCTTGCCAGCCTGTCAGAGCATGAGAGGCAGGTTATTCTTAACATCCCTGCTGCACAGAATCCAGAGGATCTGCGGATGTTTGCCAGGTAATTAAGTTTGCATTAAACAGACAGACAGAGCATTTTCTGTGCTTTGTTTTGCCACGTTAGGCATAAGAGTGGTGCAGATAAATGACGTGAGCTGATGACATGCCTCTGCTCTAATTTTTTTTCTATTTTCAAGAAATGCTGCGATTAACTGTGCATTCACCGCACAGTCTTAACTCAACAAATTGATATTGTACATTCTGACACAGATTGCAATCAAGAATTTATGTTACTAATCTTTCACAATGTGACATGTAATAAATTTAACACAATCGCTGTTGTCACTCAGTCTACGAAGGCCTCTTAACAGATGGACTGAGTTTTATGGAGCATCCAGTGACTCATGATGCTATAAATCACTATTAATACTTTGTCTCTCTGGGAATTGGAAGATGTGCAATGGTTGGCTAAATAAAGCTGTTTTAAATGCATTCACAGAATATTGGGAAATTTAATAGGAAAATATTGGCTGAAGAGTTGAGGTAATTTGTCAGCTGTTAGTTGTGTGCATATTGAAAGTAGAGAGAGTCTAAACAATCAGGCTGCAAAAGTTCTGTCTCATGGTTGATTTGCACTGCTAATGACTGAGTGAAACTGTAGCTCTCAACCTATTTGATTTTTTTTGTGCCTGCTACGTTGACTGCTTCCAGGCTGCTGCACTATTTCCGGGGACATCACCACCTGGAAGAGATTATGTACAACGAGAACATGAGACGCTCGCAGCTCAAGACGCTGTTTGACAAGTTCCGCAGTGTCCTTGTGGTGACCAACCATGAGGATCCCATTATTTCAATCTTTCAGTCGCCCATGGAGTAGTGGCACAGAGACGCATCAGCACTCAGCAACTGGAAAAATATGTCAGTTTGAGAGCAGGTAATAGCCTGCTGTGCTCACAGCTAAGTGCTCTAAGTGCTGTTTTAAAACATATTGACATGATTGCATTAATGTGTGCAGATTTACAAAATGTACAGTGTTTTTCCCTTATGAGCCAAATGTTTGTTTACAATATTAAATTATTTTGTACATACCAGACATGCCTTTAGGGTTCACTGTGAATATTGGAAGGATTGGTAAGGTGGGGGGTTGACTTCATCTTCCCCTGTCCCAGATGTGTTAGATCATCTGTGCTGGCCTCACAGGGGCACGCCGAGTAATGATCATTCCAGACCTCCAGCTACCTCTTCTTAAGAATCCCAGAGGTGGGGAGAGAAAGACAGCAAGAAAGGGAAGAGTCTAAACATCAGACAGGCTGTTTTTGCTGTGAGTGAAACGGAGCGTTCCAAACATCTGTGAAATCACTGAGAGGAGACATTCCCAAGTGTGAATGTTTATTAAAAAACGCAGATGAAATGAAACATAGAAGGCTCACGAGTGTCTAAAGGTACAATTCACAACTGTTTTTTAACAGGCACTGATGAGCTGAGTCTTGCTCTAGTTCTTCGGTATTATTAGAATCTATTACTTTCCAGTACAACCTTTAATCAGACCCATAGATGCAATATATCAAAATAAGTAGCAGCTAACAAAATGGATGAGAACAGTTAGAATTTCAGCTGATCACAGACTTTATTCCACTATTTTGACTGTCAGAGAACTACAAATTATAAAAAATATAAAGGAATAATATCAAAAAGTATTCATTTCATATGCGTAAGATGCAGGGTATCCACAAAGGGAACAGATGGCAGAGTAGTTTCAAGAATATTCCTGCTAAGTCCTTTTGACATTGTGCTGTCCTGTGTCAGGCTGCACATCTGAGGGACCTAAATCGTTCATTGCATTTCCAGACAGAGACCGTCTCTCTGCCTCTTTATTCACAACACTAACACAGGGGTGTCCACGTATATAAAACCGCCATGGCTTCTTGGCCCATTCCCCGTGGGATTCGATGCCAATGCGAGGTGCAGATACTATATCCTGGGGTTTTGTTGGACTTGTGTCCGGATCCCCCTCCAGCCACACCTCCGGGTCTGAGGCTAAGTCTCGACGGTCAAAACAGCGCGGTATATTTAGAGCCTGGCACAGCTTCGAAGGCCCGTTGCAGAGCTCTTTGTCCTTCAGTGGACGGGCTCCCTCTTTGCGTCTGGCTGCCCTCAGCTGCCTCATGACGGGCTGCCCCTGCAGGGGCTCGAGGGAACGCAGCAACACAGCAGCACCCTCCCCTGAGCAACACAGCACACAATATGCATCAGTCAGCAAGGCTCCGCTCAGTCTCCTTCCTTTTGCCCTTTACCCACTGATGATAGAAAACACAAACTGCCATATTAGTTCAACGTAGTTCTAATGGCCAACACTTAGAGGAGGGAAAATTACACCAAAAGTGGCTTTCTAAAATCTTTTATGTTTGCATTTGCAAGCATCAGCAGGTATAATACATAAGGCATAATGTGCACAACATGAAGCAGGTATTGTGGTGGTTAATGCTTTTACCTTCACTGGACACATTCATGCAGAGGTAGATGCCATAGATTGGATACACATAGATCGTGCCCGGCTTCATAAACATGGCTGTGTTCCTCTCGGTGCGTTTGCCTCCTGCTGAGTGTGAGGCCTTGTCCTCTCCTCCGAGATAGGATTCAGTTTCCACTATTCTCCCTCGCAGCTCAGTCCCATCCTCACACCTGCGGACCAGAACCTGCAGGTACAATGAGATACTGTTTCTATTGAGCTTAGTCCATACATAGATTTTTAAGTTAATAAAATAGTAACTGCTACAAAAGTATTTTAATAATCAAAGCAAAATGGCCATAAATTCCTTGGTTTATCCTTGGCAAAACAAATATTTTACATAACAGTCAACTGAATGTCTTGCTTTTAGATGATTAATCCTGAAAAATTTGAAGATGTTACCATTTTCTCTGGGAATTGGGAATCTTGGCTCGACTGATACATCAGTTGGCCAATATTATTGGCCTGTCGCAGATATCGGTATAGTCGGTATTGTGATATATATTAGTCGATATGCTCTGATTTGAACACTTTCATTTATTTACTTATTTATTTTAACAGAACACAATGCTGATCGTTATGCTTGGAAAGAAATGGTGTCGTCACACAGTTTGTCCAGCAGAGCGCCCTCTGACTCCATTCTGACTGTCTGCAGCACATGTAGCACAGTGCACAGCTGAGTAGACAATGGAGCGGAGTCAAGTGGTGTCTTTGCAGTAAGTTGCAAACTAGTTTGTGATACACATTGCTGGAAAGTTAATAAACAATGATCCTATCGTTTTACTTTCTCAACATTACTCGAACATATATAAAAATATCAGTGGATATATCAATATTGGAATTTATTTACTCTCTAAAAAAAATCTGTATCAACATGAGGCCTGAAAATCCAGTATCGATCAGGCTCTACTTGGCATATTTCATAGTTTTGGAAGACCATGTAAGATGAACCAAGGTTGTGGATGAAACACCAAAAGTTACAATGAAGAATAGAAGACCTGGACAGACGGCTTTAATGAGGCTCCTGCATGACAAATAAGAAGTGGCATAACCTTCAGATGAGGCTGTCTTATCCCAGGTCAGTGTGGCTTTTACAGACAAAATATGTAATTTCGCCAGTAGTCTCTGTGAATATTTCTCCCTAGATTTTGAGTCTGTATGGACTTTTCAAAACCTTTGAGCTGCACCAGCACACAGATTACTCCAAGCACACCTCTCACAGTTAATTATATGGCTTTCAGGGATCATCCTAACTAAAATGAATGAATGACAGCATTACCTTGCCGAGGAACGCTTTAGCCAAACTAATGCAAGGCTGGTTGAAAAAGTCCTCTCCCAGCCTGTGCTGCGGGGTATCCTTGATGAAATAATGGCTTCGCTCCGTCTCAAAACTTGGAGTATTGTTACTCTGAATTGGCTTCTTCACTTTGGCAGCTTTAAATCCCGTCTGCTTGTCTTGTTCAGGAGCTGCTGCTAATGCTAACTTCATTCTTTTTCTACCTGCCATAACCTAATCGCAAATTGGGTCGGACTATGAATTAAAAGCAGCTCTACGACACTGTTACTGAGTATTTATAAAACCAGGAACAGTTTTATGTACTTAAAAACATGTGTTAGGTGCTTTACGTGAGTCTTGTATCAGCCGCTGGGTTAGCCTGCTAGCATCCCGGAAGTAGAGGTTTGTTTTGTATCTCTTAAAGGGGCCGCGCACCTTTTATGCCCTCACATATTAAATCACTGTTTAACTTGATGATGTTGCAATTAATAATCAAGGCTGTCCCTGAAGCGAATTGTTCATCTCTTGTTTTTTTCCCCACAGATTTCTCAGACATAACTTTTGCACTCCAGAGCTTCCCTCTCATAGCAGCCCATTTGCTGGTAGATAAAGCGTCGCTGCAACCTGTGGCCTTTTACTGCTGCTGTCTTATCTTTTCAGCATCATTTGGATAATAAGAGGATATAAATAGAGCTCTCCACTGCCTGTGCCCAGGAAGTGCATGGCGCCAGTTTGGCCCCAGGCACCATGGTGGGTCCATGTGACGCTCTGGAAGACTAACAGTGTGTGACACGGCCGTGCCACAGACTACAATTTCATGAGTGAAGTGCAGATTTGCTATATTGCTGTCATGGAGACGCAGTGCTGATTTTAACTGATGATGATGTGAGTCAATGAAATCAGCTGCAGAATGACACATATTTTAATGCTTTAAATAGATGGATTTCACATAGACTAGAAATTGCTGAAAAAATTGGTTTAAAAAAAGGCAAAAAATGTAGGTGACTGTTGCAAAGATTTTCACACTTGTTTTTTTTGTTTGTTTTTTTTTGCTTTTGCAGCACTGAAAGACCTAATCTGTATTGTGGATCTTTACATCTGCATTGATCCATGTCTTTTTTGCATTTGAACATTTGAAGCTTTTCAGCAGGAGATGAACCTTCTTAGTCTCTGCAGCCTGTGCAGTCTGGGCCTGCAGGAAAGTTTTATTATTACTGCCTGTTCCTGCAGTGGCTTAAGTCCACACCACAATGCCTTTCTTTGTATTCTGGGCCTCGACTCGGTTCTGATATTCTCCTGTCTGCTGCACTTAACTTTGGCAGTGTTCTGCTGCCGATCTTCCTGAGCCTCCTGCAGCTACAGAATGAGCTCGGATACATCCCTGTCTTTAGTTGTCAAGGGAGCCTTCTTAAGCATTCTGCAGCTTGCTTTGGTGCTTTGCTCCTGCATCTTGTTTACTTCCCCTACAGTTACCTTATCTGATAGAAGCACCCCCTTGTTTCACTACCAAAAACAGTTGCAGAAGAAACACATAAGACTTTCAAGTTTGCAGTTTATGCAATGTTACATGAGTTATTTTGATAGCAGCTTCGAAGAGTTAGGTTTGTGCCTCATGTGTAATCATTGTGTTGATATTCAAGACTTTTCTATTGATGTTTACACGTATAACTATATATGAACACATATAAATGACTGTGGAGGAAGATCTTTCATTTGCACCTTTTCATTTGCACTAATAATTCTCAAAATCTGAACTGAGAAAAGATGGAAACAGATAAGAATGCAGAGTCGTCTCTCCCTTGGGTGGTCAGATCTTCTGCGTGGCACTGCAGAAATGGGTGAAGAACACACGCCACTGGATTGAAGATGAGTTAATACACTGTATCTACACATAAAGTGCCTTAAAAATTCCTATTTCAAATATTTGCATGGCTAGTTTTTGGATATCACATATTGCATGCTATCTCTTATCACTGCCGTTTGTGTTGTTGAAATGGCAGAACTAAATTCCATTTTAATTTTGATTTCCTGGATCATATTTTTCATTTAGAAGTAGTAGATAAGAACATCATGCAACTGTGGAATCAGAAAAGTTGTATTTCTGATGGAAGAACATGACGGAATTGATGCAGTTAATGTGAACATAAAAACCTGGACCGACTCTTTAAACCAGGATAAGTTGCAGACAGAAATCTGCTGAGCGTGTTCAGCAGAAGTCTCCTGGCATTGGCTTGTTGACTTTGTCACGGCTGGCGGACCAATGAAGGCCATTGTTTGCTATGACTGTGTTTCCACTGCCTGTCAGCAGCGACTGTGCGGTCCGGGCTGAGGGGCTTTCATTGTTGCTGCCACTGATAATCTTAGCAGCCACAGTTTGGCGTTGCATTCTGGACCACTTTCAAGTCCTGCAGCCCCCTCAGCGGTAGTGACGCTGAGCCGGGACACCAGAGACTCATCTGTGTGTGTGCAGATGGACGAGCAGAATGCTGCCTCACTAAAAATATCTTACTACAGCATGAGTCAGAGAATCCTAAAAGAATGGGGATTGATCTGTTAGGTTTAATATGCTCTTGTTAAGTAAGGAAGTAACTCCTTATATTTGTTTTTGATTGAGGTTATGAATTGATTAGGCTGGGATGAAGTTTATGTAAGAACTTATACTGGGAATTGTGTCGCTTTGTTGTGACACTTTATTAATCTGTATTTATATACTGTGTGTAGTTTCACTGCTATCTTTTTTATAACTTGCTCAGTACTAAATATTACACCAAACACATGACTAAAATGAACTAACTAAAATAACATCACTATTTTTGCAGTCAGTGTTAATTTTAAGACCTTCATTGCAGACGACCACATCAATCTGATTAAAATAGATGCTTTCCCTGAATAAACTGACACGTTAAATACAACACCAAGATGTTATTTACAGACCTGAACCTTTATGTGTTGATATTTTCTTGATTTTCCTACTATTTTTGAGGGCATGAATGTAGGAGAGGAAGTAGGGGAATGGCATGCAGCAAATGGTCCAGTCATCCAGGAATCGAACCAGGCACTCACTGCTCCGGTCATTTGCGTCCATATGTGGAAACTCTTCTTGCAGGTTGGTCCTCGATTTTCTATTCTTCCTCCTTCTTTCCAAAAATATCTCAAAATAACACTTTCCTGCATCAGTGTGGCGAGAATAGGAACTGCAGACAAACAAATCAAGCAGTGGGTCCTGTACTGCTGTTATAACTGTGGGAGACTTAACACTGTATCTCTTTTATATATGAGAGTCATGATTTAAAAAAAGGACATCCATGATGTTCTCTGGTGTTAATAAACACAGCAAACTATTAATGGCAATGTTGGAGATGCTGAGATGACCTCTTGTCTTAGTCTGGGTTTAAATTTGTATTGCTTACATGATCATTGAAGAGGCATAAGCTATTATTTGTTTAGCAAGATTTTAGTGCTAGAAATCTTCTCTCCATTACAGATTGTTTCATAATAGTCAAATCATTTTTCAGAGACATTTTTACAATGATGATTAAATTTTTTTTTAAAGCAAATAATAATATAATATTAAATAAAAATGCTGCATATCAGTGGGAGTTTTGCTTTCCAGGAATCCCTTCCAATAGCACATTTAACCACATTCATATTTCTCATACATAACTGTAACTGTGGAGGCTTCTTTCTTGAGTGGCAGACCATGAGTGGTATCCATTTGCATCCTTGTG